>CAOKZL010003264.1:0-129408 GCA_948472985.1 Iguana delicatissima | reverse complement strand
GAATCAGTACAAGGTGCTAAAATTTCTAACAAAATTTCAAACATGTGCATGTTATTCACAGTCATCCTTGTCTAACTTGTTCTACAAAACCAAACTGACTCAGTAAGAACATGTGTTTTTGCACTGAAAATAGTCATCGCCTTCTACCCTCTTCACTTATCAGAATCCAAGAATTTACTGTTGCCTCATTGTAACTGGAGTACCTCATCATAATCTACATCCCATCCCATCATTTTTATTATGGCAACATGCATTTTGCTTTACTGAAATTATTGGAAACATTTTAGAAGCTGCACTCTCCAAACTACAATATGGCAACATTTTCTTTTTGTTACTGTATGATATAATCTCAGCTGCACATGCAGCTGTAACCTTCTCTATTTAATAGTTTGATGCTCAAGCTACTGCTTATCACATATTCAGAAGTTAAAATGGAACAAAAAGAATTCCATCTCCGGTTATCATAAACCGCTGGTCTACATGTTATGCAAAATGAGGAAAAATTTCAGCCATAGTTGAGGGATCACAGATGGGGGACAGGGGTAATGCTGTCATCTCCCTGGCTGTTATTAAGTAGCATCTAGCAGAACAAAGCTCCACAAACCCATTCTGCTTGATGTGCTAGCTTGCTACTACAAAGAGTTCTGTCTTCCTTTTCTATTGTATCTCAGTCTCTGGTACCATTCAAAATCCTGCAACCTTAATCTGTTACTTTGTTCTGTGTACAATGCTGATCAATGTTATTAGGCATTGCATATGGGGTTGGGAAGGTGGGATAGATCATGTGGCCTGCCACGTGTTGTTGGACTGCAACATCTAGCATCCCTATCCAGCTTAGTCAGAGGTGAGGTATACTGGGACCTGAATACAACTTCTCTGAAGGATCACACGATTCCCAGGTTAATCACCCCTTTCTGTTTGGAATGATGTCTTGGCTGGTGCTGTCATCTATTACAGCCTCCTTTGGTTCTAATCTTCTTCCACAAAAGGCAGACAATCTATATTGCTCATTCCATGAAGTGAGGATCTTTCCATGCAGTTAAGACACCAGGCCTAAATACCCCAAGGCCATTTCTGCACAAGAGGGGAGGAGCGGTTCACTGCGTGTCAAAAGCGGTGTTTTTATACTCTGATTCGGAAACTGAATTCAGGAATTCAGAAACTGTATTGTCTGCACCCCTCATTTACATGGTACTACTGCGGAGAACAGTGGTTGCTGCATCCACAGCAGCAAGTCCCTGGCCGCTCCCATTCTCCTCCCTCATCCCACTCCACCATTGCTGATTGGTCTGTTTTTTAAAAAACACACACACATTTTTAACTCATTTCTGTGTTGCTACATTTGTGCATAGGAATTTATGTTTGTTGACACGTGGAAAAAAACACATTTTAACAGTCCATTACCAGATCCACTCACTTCCTACTGTCCGTTTAACACAGGAAGACAATAATGATGGCAGCCTGTCCTTTGATGGGTGGAAAGTGATAGGGATGGAAATGACGGAAGAGACAGCCTGAGAACACCTATAGCCGGCCACTTTTGCGATGTGAATCAATGCTACACTTCTGCATGTAGGCAAAAACTGAAGCAGAATCAGTTTGGGAGATTTACATTGGAGTTTTTCCAGTTTTCACATACAGTGGTTTTGCATCACAGTGAACTGTTCTAGGAGCTGAAAACATGCAGAACCATGAGGAAAACTATGTTGCTAAAATGGTACAACATGAGGACCAGAGGGTAAGAATTCGACACTGCTACAATGTATCAACCTTGTGCAGAAATGGACTAAGGGTACCAGATTCTGTCTGATCTTTGGAAGCTAAACAGATCAGCCCTGGTTAGTACTTGAATGGGAGACTGCCAATAAAAACCAGGTGCTGTAGGTTATATGTCAGAGGAAGGAACGAGCAAAACCACTTCTGGGTATTCCTTGCCTAAGAAAACTCTATGAAATTCACAAGGTCACAATAAGTTGACAGGTGAATTTAAAGGCACATGCAGGTTTCCCCCATTTATCTGACAGGTTAGGGCTGGAGCACTGTCAGAAAGTGGACATTCTCAAAAAGTGGAAGCCATGTACTGTAGGGAATGTGAAGGACTCGGGAAAGCTTGCTTGAGACTGACCACATGTGTGTGCTGCTTGTAAAGTCCCTCAGCTGGCTTGATGCCTTTCCCCCGCTCTCAGCTCATGTTGCAAGCAGCCATGTGAAGTCCCAAGTGAGCCTCTGTAGACAAGAAAACTGATGGAAGCCTGCTGTTTTGATGCTTGCAATACAGATAAGTTCCATTAATTCATTCAGGGGATCCACTCTTTTTCTGAAGGCAAGACTTGGGACTGCATGTGCATCAAATTAATGGAACTTGTCCTTAATTTGGAAGTGTTGAAAGGGCAAGTCATCAGATAATGGGACATCAAAATGTGGAAGCTTCTTGCACACACACAGCACCAAGAGCCTGTAGGAAAGGAGAACAGAGGAAATCTTTGTCCATTCCTCTTTCACCCTGCATGGCCTCTCTTGTCACCCCAGAAGGCTTTCCAGCATAGAGCAGACTTTTGGGAGGTAACTGTGGCAGGAAGAGGAGATCATCCTCTCTATCATGAAAAGATTTCTACTCATTGTGGCTCCAGGGCAAACTAGGATTAGTTTGGATGATCCTTTCATAATATGTACTCTTCCTTTGTACTTGTGGGCTATATTCACGTATTTCTCCTCAGTAAGTAAAGCCTGTTGTTCTCTTAGATATTCTGATTCTCTCCTTTTTAAAAAATCTGTTCCATTTCTCTCCCTGCCCTTGCCATGTTTACTGTGTCTCTTTAATTCTTTCAAAATACTTAAAAACTCATCTTTTTCTCTTTACTTTCTTACTTCAGCCTAGATTGCTCTCCACTAAATAATAAAACAATTAACCTGCAGCATTTCCTTCAAAATTAAAAAAGGAAGCTGCAACTACCACATTTGTCTTTATGCTGAAATGTCAATTTTATTGTATTCTTTGCCTTTTCTTTCCTTTTTGTACTTTATTCCCTGCTTTGGTGTTGACTGCATACATGGCAAAGCTATTTTGGCCATTTTCAGTATAATTTTTAAGCATTCAGAAATGGAGACAATTTTTAAAATCACAGGCAGTGGACCAGTGTCATAGGTAATGTCAGGATTCAAACTAAGAACTTCCTAGGCCCCTTGTGTATTACACAGTTACAGGATTTTGATTCCATTTAGCTGCCGTGACTGAATTCTATGGAATCCTGGACCTTGTAGTTTGGGCAGGCACTACAGGAACTCTCTCCCTGAGAATTCTGAATATCTCTTGAAACTTGCAGGATTCCATAAGATGGTACTCCTGCAGTTACAGTGGAATCAAAGTACCATGTTGATGCAATGTCAAAGAGATCTGTAGTTCACATGCTTTGCACTCTCTTGTTGAGAGCCATGCAAAACTGCAAAACAGATGGATTCCATTGTTTCTCCAGATCTGACATACATATATCAAATCCCATGTGAAATATGGGGCAGGGAGATGAAGCCAGCCCCAAATGAGGAAGAAAAAGTCTCTTAAAATGTGCCAAATGAAATGAATTTAATAAATTTAATAAACTTCTGGTGCATTTCAGACTTTTGAGAAATTCAATGCCAAATGTATAAAAATCTTGTGATCTTGATTTTTTTAAAAAAAAAAAAAGTCTGTCCTGCTGCCCCCTTGTTCCAGCCTCCCTCCCCTTCAGGACAGATTTCTTAATGCAAATCTGATCTTTAAGCTAATTGGGCTACAGCATCAACAGTTCTACCCACTTCAGCTCTGGGCTCAGTCCTGATGGGATTCTGAATCCTGCATAACTGTAGTACTGTCAATCCAGGCATAATCTGCAATGCAGGAGTGACTCTATATGTAAGCCAGGCTGCTAAGTATGAGCAGCACATGCTGAGTGGCTTCTTAACAGAGCATTGCATGCTTTTCCTTATAACCTGAGGGCATGTTGTACCAACATAATGCACAAATGAAATCTCTAATTCTGTTGGTCAAGTGGCAAAGAAAGTAGGAGGAAAAGCAATTGTCCTGTGCAGTTACAAAACAAAGCTAAGCAAAGCAAAAAACTAGAGCCATTCTGTCAGTCTAAATACATGTCTGGTATGAATACAAGTTTATCAGAAACAAAGAGGAAGCAAGAAGCCTTTTTTTTCCCCCAGCAGATAAATATGGTCTATGATGAAAAGTGTGTATAGAATACCCATACGGCACAAAGATGCAGCATTTGAAACACACAAATTGTCTTGCTTCTAGGTCCAAGTTAGATCCATTCTGGTTTGGAATCCTGTTTCTTTGAGCAGCCTGAAGAGCAAAACACTGGAGAGCACCCAATGGAATCCTCAAGGACAAAAGGGGAAATGTATCTCCAAGTGCACAGTGAATCCATCCACCAAACACTTAGTGACTGATCTCTCTTATTTTCCTGAAGACCGCTAAGAGCAATCAGCCTGAAGATCATCCTCCGTAAAATGGGTTAAATATGACACTGTGTGCCCTAGCACTTCCTTCCATTTATGCTATCTCCTACTTCTATTGGAGTGGAAGTGGTGGTGGTCAGATATAAGCTGTTTACCTGTAGTTTTCCTAACAGAAGGAAATGTGCTCCACATTTATTCCTCCAACTCTCAATCAATATTTGGAATCATTGCTGTTGATTTTTGTTGTTGCGTGCCTTTAAGGTGTTTTTGACCTATGGCAACCTATAGTGAACCTATCATGGGGTTTTCTGGAGCTGAGAGTGTGTGACGCATCCAAGGTCACTCAGTGGGTTTCCATGCTAGAGACTTAGAGATTTGATAAAATCAAATTACTCTGTGATATTGTTAATAACACATCAGTTTTAATCTTTTTTTAAAAAAATGAAATTACTTTTTAAAAAGCCATAAATGGTCAGCCTCCTTTAATGAAACAAAACATTGCTCGTAATTCGAAATGATAGTGGTGTTTAGCAGTTAAAATAATTCCAAAATAATTGGAATGTTTAATAAATTAGGAATACAAATCAATGATGAATGATGTCCAAGCTCTGAAACAAGGTAATTAAATTCCTTACATTTTTGGAGCAGGATCTAAGTGGGGATTAGCAAATTAATTGGGGTGACCTCTTGATTCACCATTGGGCTTGCTTTCATATTACCACTCTATCAAGCATTTCAACTCAGTCTTGGTGCCAAACTTGCCATTTTTAAAGGCTTATTGGAGAGAGAGGATTTGGAGGAAATACATCAATTTTATGCAAGCTTTTGAAATCAAACGAAATGTGTTTTATTCCCAAGGTGGGATTTATGCAGTTTGGAGATAAGTACATTTTCCCAAGAGATTAATAATAGTGCTGTGATGTAGACACTTATCCACAACCCGTGCCTGTTAAGATTATGCTGTTTTTATGGCACTTCAAAAACATGCACGCCCTGTTCAGCCATGAATAAAAATGGGAAAAAATGTGTAAGCCATGGACAATATCCAATATTGGCAAGTATTAAGGACAACTGTTTTTAACCTTTGGCTGAAAAGTCACATATTGAGCAAACTCCATTATGTTAAAAGCCATCCAAAGTCAGCTTGCAATATAAAAGCCTTTTCACGGTATAGTAACTTCCATCAAATAAACACTGGTCTAGGTGCTCTTCATATATTGTTTTTAACTCTGTAATGTAATATGCATACTAAAGATATACCGTGTACTCCTAGAAACCATGTTTTAAAGCAGTGCTGCTTGAAGTGGTGGTCCATGAACTAATGCTAGTGCATAAGACATCAGCTGCCGGTCCACAGTAAATTTCCAAGGAAATATAAGAATATGATAATCATGTGACATAAATATGATCCTAATCCCTGGAAAATGAAGGGGGGAAATTGCCAGCCCTGCCACATCAGAAAGTTTGAGAAGCAGACAGGCATCCTATTCAGCATTTATGATGTCATAAATTAGAGATACAGCCTCTTCAATTTTGCCATTCTTGTTTATGATTGTGGCACTATTTGCTATGATCAGAAATGAAACATAAAACCCATCTTAAAAGCCAAGCAGCCACACCAACCAAAGGAGTTCTGCAGCACCAGCAAGCAGGACACAGCAGGATGCTTCCAGCCTCCTCCCACCCACAAGCCACAATGTGACAAGTCTGGCGCACTGCAGCTTGCTGGTGGCAGAAGGCTACGAAGTTCCTCATTCAGAACTCCACTTGCCAGTGTTGAAGAACTCCTTCATTTGGTTCAGTTCCTTGGTTTTTAAAATGGATTTTAGGGAGTTGGATCGGGAGGCAAATCATAGCTATGTCAGTGTAGATACAACTCCCATGCATGATCTTGGCCACCCTGTTTTGTAGCACACTAGCATATATTCTCAGTGTTGCCCGAGATTTTATTTTCCTCTTAAGAACTCACCCAGCTGTCTTCTCCAGTACCTGTATCTTTTCCTCATGTTTCCCAATGCAATTTGTATTCAGAGTTATTTACATACACAGTTTGGGTTCCTGAAGGAATATGCTGTCCTCCTCCTTGCTGCTAGGCCTTGTCTCCATAGCAACTAGCCTATTCCAGTACCTGTAACTTTTCCCCATATTCCCCAAACCAATCTGGATTCAGAGTTGTTAACATATAGAGACTGGGTTCTTGAGAGAATGCACAGTCCTCCTCCTTGCTGCTAGGCCTCATCTCCATAGCAACCAGTCTATTCCAGTGCTTGTAACTTTCCCCCATAGTCCCCAATCCAATCTGTGTTCTCTGATGATGTTGATGTAGTATCTTTTGATTTTTTTTTCCTTTCTGTTGAATTTGTGCAATGACTTTGTGTTTTTCTGGAAGCATTTTTTGTTTTGAATTTCAACTTTTACATTCCTAACATATGGAACCCGTACAATCTACTGTGTGAGGCGAGAAGACCTTGTAACTATGTTGTGTATGTCACTTTAATTTTTCTTGTATATGCCTCCCAAATGTTTTCTGGCACCCTTATTGATGGTAGGCCTCATCTCCATAGCAACCGGCCTGAGGCCCAAGAGCTCTTGGCTGAGAATTCTAAAGGCCCCTCCCTAAACTGCCAACTCTGGGATTCCATAGAATCTTCACAGCCAGCCAATCATATGAGGTCTTCTCCCCTCACTCAGCCAATCGAATGAGATCTGCGCCTGCCTGACGCAGACAAACAATCTCACAGACGAACTTTGACTTTTATATAGTAGGTGTTCAAACCAAGCATATATATAACACATGGGCTGACTACTGGATTTTATCTCACAAATGCTCCAATGTCGCACACTTTCTTGAGGGAGAATTCAGCATAGTTTTGAGTAATGTTGTCTGTGTTATTCTGGACCCTGAATATGGGTTTATTTCTATTTTCTAGTGTTATCTCAGTGTGATGTAGTGGTTTGGGTGTTGGACTATGGCTGTTTCCGCACTAGACTGTTATAGCGCTATTTTTCCACTTTCAACAACCTATGGAATCCTGGGGTTTGCAGCTTGGGGGGGCGTCCAGCCCCTCCCTAAGCTGCAAACCCCAGGATTCCATAGGATGTTGAAAGTGGAATAATAGCGCTATAATAGTCTAGTGCGAAAACGGTCTAAGACTCTAGAGACCAGGGTTCAAATCCCTTCTTGGCCATAGAAGGCCACCGGGTGACCTTGAGCAAATTACACTCTCTCAGCCTCAGAGGTAAGCAGTGACAAACCTCCTCTGAAGAAATTATGCTAAGAAAAACCTGTGACAGGTGTGCTTTGGGGCACTGGTTCCCAACCTGCAGTACATGTAATCCCAGGAGTATGCACCAGGACATTAAGGGGTACTCAAACAAAACAAAACAAAAATTAATAATGCTGGGAAAAGGCTCCAATTCTCCTCTCCCTCACAGGGTCAGAAGGGCACACAGAAGGGCAAAGAGGAGCCGCTCACCTCTTCAGAGCTGAGCCCAGCTAGTTTTAACGGTGGCACTTGGGCAAAGCTATGCAGCTCCTCCCTGCCTGGCTGGCAAGGGAAAGTTCTGGGGCAGACTCCAGGGTGGCAATGAGAGCTCTGAGGGGACAAAGCTCCAGGCATGAGCGGCACCCAAATATAAGCACAGGTCCAGTGAGGGGGAGTTGAGTGGTACAGGCCAGGTGGCTTCTTGCAGCAAGTTTCCAGAGACACAAGGCAGGCCACTCCACCTTCCCAGGTCCCAGCCATTGGTCTCTTCCTCGATCCTGGCGGGGGGGGCCTGCACAACCTGCCTCAATGTGGTTCAGAGCCAAGATGATGCTGGTATCTGTCTGAACAAATGAGAGGGAGAGAAAAGCATGAGGGAATGAGTACTGATCATAGTGATGCTGGTCATCTCTGGAGGGACGAGGTCACCAGAGGGGGAGACAAGGCCAAGGACTTGGTCCATGTCTGATTTTTGTTGTCTTTGGAAAGCTGTCTTTTCTTTAGTGTAGCATGGATGTGGCTGGTTGACAACACCCTTTCCTCCAAGTAGTTGGGCGGGGTGAGAAAGTTGGGGAGAGAGGCTTGTGGTGGAAATGTTAAGCTATAGGTGGCTGCATCATTCATCCTTCACTAGCGTTCTCTTATTGCGGGTAGGAAAGCAGGGGAGCATAGCTGCTCAGCCACCTTCAGGGGATCAAAGACCGGGCAGCTCAGGCTAGAGAGGCGAGGGAGAATCAGCAAATGGGAGATACCATGGGGACTGTTTTTCACAACAGAGAGCTGAACTATAAGCAGCAGACAGCCCAGTCAGACCTGTAAGCAGTGTTCAGCGAGTGAATTCTTGAAGGTCTTTTTTACCTCTCTTCCCTTTGTCATCATTTTATGTTTCAAATTAACTTTTCCATTTGTGTATTATCAGATATGAATCAGTGGTTGAAAACCAGCACAGTAAAAAAAAGGTGAAACATAATGTGGGTAGTGACCAGCCCCTAAGAATTTCTAAGGTTACACCTAACACTTTAGCACAAAACAGCAATAATAATTAATTAATAGAGGTTTTTTTTAATGTAATCTGTGATGTACATTCTTTAATTCATTGTCTCGTTTGGGTTTAGAATGTAAATATATACACACTATCTGTTCACCTTATTATTCTGTTGCTTTGTAATCCCATTATTGGGCTTTTTATTTACAGATAACAATATATAATTTTGAAATAGCAGCAACCAGTTACAAACACATTGCTAATATGAAGGGTACAATTTATGGAAATAGCCTGCCAAGAAGTATACAAGTCAAAAAAGGTTGCCTTAGGGTTTAGGGTTGCCTTAAGTTGCAAATGACTTCAAGGCAGACATCCACAAAGTAAAATTAATTGGTACATGATATTCAGCCTTCTGACTTCATTTTTGTCCTGACTGAATCTGAATGTGTGTCTTTCAATATTTCTGTGCCAGATGGAAATGCCTAACTAAACATAAACACTATTTTCACACTTTCCAGACTATTCAGGAAAAGTGGGAAAGCACAGTTTGGATGTGTTTGCTAACTTATTGCTACTAAACTACAACACTTCATTATGGAACTGCATAACGTGACCTATAATTATGACCAGGCTGTTGCACCAGGACAGTGTTATTGTACACTTTTCCAGGGGTCAGCATCCAGTCTGCACAAATTCATGCAAATCTCATGAAGCCTGATTCTTCCCATGTTATTTCTGCCTCTGGTACCAAATTTTCTGTTAAAAGAACTCCCAGAAAAACATCTGTTTCATTATCATTAACTGAAGCATACCTGTACCTTTATTAAAGGAATAGTCCATATTTAGTTATCCTTTTTGTTTAGCAGTAACATACTGGAGTCAAAGTCATCTCGACAAACAAACAAGTATTCTGTCAACTCACAGATTCAACAGTTAAAATTTGTCAACCAGTCCAGGTTTTAGGTGATTAAACTAGTGGTTAATTTCAGCCCTAAATATAATCAACTGTTTGTCGCTGATAATCACTGTGAATTCTTCTTGAAACACATACCATAATTTTCTATGTGTCTATTCAGAAATATTCATCTCCCTATTGAATTCAACAGTACGAATGTCCAGGTAAGGCTATGAGAATATAGCCTATATGTTTCATCAAATATAAGCTAATGTGGTTTTACTTGCATGTTTTTCTAGAGTAACTCTGTGGAGGAGCTGGTGTAGCTCTTGTTCAATACTGGAAGGCAAAAACATTTCATACTGGAAGCTTAGATAGATAGACAGATAGATAGACAGACAGACGTGCAGACAGACACACAGATTTTATTATCCACATATACAAGGGCAAAATAATTTTGCAATAATATATTTCCCATAAATAAATAAATACTTACAACTGTGTACAATTTACAATTCAGATGATGAAAAATATTCTTATAATTCACCCCACACTTTTTAAAATAGTCACATCTTCCAACATCAAAAATGCCAGTTTTGTAGTGTTTAAGATTTATGGTAACATTTCTTTGGTAACGCTTCAAGAAGGCAACTGGAACACTGAGATCACAAAAATCTCAGCAGAACCTAATTAAAATAAAGTTCTGGGCCCTAGAATCTAGGAACATAAACTTATTCAAGTTCAGCATATGTTTAATTCCCCCACTACAATCATTGTGAAATGATTATTCTTGGCTAGACTTTGTTCCAAACTGAACTGATCCCGTTAGATTTAAAAAGAGTTTTAAATCCCACTGTACAATATTTGCCACCATATTTGCCACCATATAAGATGCACCAGCATATGCGACGCACCCCATTTTCAAACAGTATTTTTGGGGGGGGGGGAGTGAGTCTTATACGCCAGCAAATAGCATATCTTGCTTACAAAAACAAAAAGGATCCCAATGGAAACACTAAAGTATTGTTTCTCACAGTTCCCAAACACAATGCTGAAACGCAAAGGGAAACGGCAGAATCATAATTTCAATGAAAAGATTTTGCATAATGGGAAAATTAAAAAGCACAACAGCAAAGGAATTTCATCTAGCTAAATAAAAGCATCTGAATGCCAATCAGAATATGACACAAAACTTGAATGAATAGTTTTTGTCTCTAAATTTCAGAATTAGAGTAATCTACCACAGAAAAAATAAAACAGGCTGAAACTGAAAAAGGAAAACAGGCATTTCATAGGGACAACAAAATGGAAAAAATACTAACACTGCAGTAAGGCAGATGGCTGTCTACAGCACTAAGTACATAAAACCACTGCACCAGTGTATGAACTTGATGTACAACCTAATAATGAAGTTCCCCTGTGTAACACCATTTTCTGAAAGTGGGAACCACAGAGTATTGCTCCTATTTTTCAGTGGTCACAGAACTTCCCAAAAGGAGGATTTGATATGAAATTTGTAGGCACTTGCTCATTTCAGATGCCTGAATAAGACTCAAAATATGCCAAGAACATTACACAGAGCATTACACAGCTAAACAATTCCAATAAGGTTAAAAAATAAATGGATATTACAAACACCTTCATTTTTAATTTTCTTTTGAAACAGAGAGCTACTCCTCCCCACAAAAGTCAATTTTAGAAGAATGGTGTATTAGCTCTTCCAGCTTACCACATTTACTCAGATTTTAAACATACCAATAGAATTGTGACTGATAGATCAGGGATAGACAAAAGGGGAATTAAAAATCTACTGGAGTATCCTCAGGGGATTTACAGATACACAAAGGTTTTTTCTCCAAAATGTTTTAACAACAGCCAAAAAAAAAAACCTCTGCCCTTTATATTACACTATTGAAACAAAGAAAAACTGAGGCAAACTGCGAGCTCTGTTCAGTTCTTGTCCTCCAAAATAAATTCCCAGGCTCAGAGTTATTCAGTTCTAAAGGTTTGTCTTGAACCAAACTCTTGGCAGATCTCTGGGTTCCTGTAAATAAGAAATTCAATTTTTGAAGCCTGAAGTCTGCTCACATCTGTGGTATAAAAAATAATTCATCAGAAATTTGAATGCAGTCTGAATGCTGTTCAGCTGAACATTCTTTCTTCCACTGTGAACCTCATATAAGTCTGTCTTAGACTCTAGCACTGCTTCCAGTCTGTGGCCATTAACAGCTTTCAGGAAGTTCAGGAAGAAAATGTCTGCAGTGTTCTTTCAGACAACTATTAGCATAATAGCATCTGCACATGGATCATCCTTGGAATCTATAACTATTTCCACCCAGTTTTTCAAAACCCTCCCCATCACCTCTTCTTTCTCTCCAAAGATAAAGTCCTACATTTCTGTCTGGAAAGACATTTTTTGTTTGGGCTGACCTGCTGCAGCACCACACCAGACTCACACTACTAGAATCCATAATCCTTTCTGGACTGTACAGAGCGATGCTTCTTCAAAAAGTAGCAAGAATTACCACTATCACCACACCCATCAAATGGGTATAAACAATGGTTCCAACCAGCACCCCTTGGCTGCTACCATCCATTGGTGGAACAGGAGTAGCAACTGGTGTCCTGGGGTAAGATTCGGTCTCACCTGACCCTTCTATCTCCATCTCCTGGTCCTCACAGAATACCTGTTCTTCGGCAGGAAGCCCATTAGGGCAAATGCACTTGTAACTGCCTGGAACATTTATGCACTCCAATTCACCACAGTGCCCAGACTGACACTCATCAATATCTGTGCAAATGTAAGTGTCATCTTCTTTCACATCCAAGATAAAACCGTTTGGACACTCACAGGTAGCTCCAGTGTGTGGATCACACTGTGCAGGGCACTGGGTCTGGTTACAGAACATGACACACTCATGGGGCTTCAGAGGGTCCGGGATGTACCCCTCAAAGCAGGTGCACCTATGCGTCCCGTTGACAAGCGCGCAGTCATGCTGACAGGACAGGTCAAAGCAGGCCTGCCTGTCCTCCTGGCACTGGCCCTCCACCATCTGGAAGCCTGCAAAGCACTGGCACTCAAAGCCCCCGGGGGCGTTCAGGCAGACCTGCTCGCAGGGGCTGGGCTCCGCCCGGCAGTCGTCCAGGTCGGCGCAGCTTCTGCCGTCGGCCCCCAGCACGTAGCCCTCCCAGCACATGCAGACGGCGGCGTCGCCCTGGGGCACGCAGTGATGCTGGCACCCCAACCGGGCACACGGGGAGCGGCAGCTCCGTCCGTCCTCCTCCAGCAAGTTCGCGCCTCCGGGACAGGTGCAGTAAGGCTGCCCTCGCTCGTCCGAACGGCACTCCCCCTCGCAGCCCCCGTTCTCCAGCCGACAGTCCCAGGCGCCTGCCGCAGCAGAGCCCCACCTGTGAGAACCGTCGCTGCGCGTTCTGCACTCCAGGGTGGCGCCCAGACTGGGCACCTGGGCGGCAGTCCCCGGGGGCAAGGCCACGAGGTCCGTCTCCCGAGCGCCGAAGGGGGTGTGGTAGGAGACCTCGGCGGGCGGCGGCGGGTTCAGCGGGGCGCAGGTCCCGTCCGGGTAGCTGTACTCGCAGAGGAAGCCGTCGGCGGGGTCCTGGCAGGCGCGCTCCTCCCAGCGCAGCGCCTGGGTCACCACCACGCACCTGGAGCCGCAGACGGGCGCCGCGGACCCCGAGCCTCTCCCGTCGCCGGCCCAGGCCGCGTAGTCCGTCTGCTCGTCGCCGGACACCCACTGGAAGCCGCGCAGCTGCTTCGCCGGGTCCTGGCAGGAGCCTTCGGGCAGGCGCAGACCCAGCCAAGCGGAGTCCGGTCCGCCGCGCAGCAGCAGCAGCGCGATGGCCTCCGCTGCCACGGTGGAGCGGACGGTCATGAGGTGGCCCCCGCCTCCCTGGCACACGCCAGCAGCCTCAGGGAAGCTCCGCGCCGCCCAGAACAAAGCAAAACAGGCGGAGCCCAGGCATTGCGCGCCTGAGGGAACCGGGGCAGGCAACGGCGTCGGACCGGCCAGGGCCATTTCCCCCCGGCTGGCCACCGCGAGGGCAACCAGGAATAGCCTCAGTAGGCGCATGTTAGCGGGCAGTGGAAAGGAGGCGTCTGGGAGAGATCTTAAGTATCCCCGCTGGCGTAGCGTCCCTCCTTCAGGCACCGCGTGGCCCTTATAACGCCCTCCGTGCGGGAGGGGAGATTCGGGAAAAGGAAGGGCAGTGCCGCCCGCCCAGGAGGAGATCTCCCGGGAGCAAAGAGGCACTCTCGGGGAAAAGCGAGGGGGGGGGGGAAAGGCGGGTAGCTTGCTGAATAGGGGGAAGAGAAAGAAAGGCCGCTGGCTGAGGGAACAATGGGCCCCGCCCTCCTTGCCTCAGTTACTGGCCCAGGGAGTTGGCGCTTCTGCCCGACCCTTTCTCAGGCTAGAGGCAGCGGAGCAGGAGGGAGCCCCCCCGCCGCCCAGCGTTTCCGCCCTGCCGTATGTGTGGTGTGTGGGGGGTCGTCCTCTGGTCGAAAAGTAGTCTCTGGCCCTGTCCTGCCATCCCGAGACGGGCAGCGCAGCCGGCGTAGGGTCCCGAAGCAGACTTGTTTGCTTCCCTCACACATCTGTTGCCCTTCGCGTCCAAGGGTGTGCCCGTCAGCTTCAGCGGCCGAAAGAGGCGTCCACCGGGCGGGCTCTTGTACGTGCGCCTCCAAACGAGAAAGGGAAGTCCGTTACAGCTTTCCAACCCAAGGTGGAGACGGGGGACCGGTAGGGACTGCCCAAGAGGGGGTGGCCCTGGGGGGCGGAAAACGCGGGCGGCGCTCGGCACACGCCTGAGGGGGTGCGGCGCCCCTATCCCTTCCCACAGGCGGGCACGCAAGGATTCTTCCTCTGAGGCAGGGCGCAAAGCGCGCGGCCGGCCGTCGTCTCATGGTTAATGACCATAGTACATTTCCGCACTAGACTGTTATAGCGCTATTATTCCACTTTCAACCTGCTATAGAATCCTGGGGTTTGTAATTTAGGGAGGGGCCGGCGGGAAATGGCCATAGCCTCCAGTAGTTGTGAGGGTCGCGTGTATATATTTAACACCATTATTCTCAGATTTAGGAAAGGCTCCTTGGGCATCGTCCCCTCTAACCTTCAGTTAATTGTGGCTGAAGATTTGCCACTGACCCAAACTCGAACCTGGTCCCTTCCAGATGGGTCGGACACGAGTACCCATCATCCTCAGTCACCATGACCAGAGTAAATTCCTGGAGCAGTAGTCAGACCATAGTGTTTTCCTTTTCCAACAGGCTGCTTAACAGGATGTTCATTCTCAGAAAAGATGTGGTTGTGCTTAAGAATAGCTCTCTTTTCAAACACTTCTAATGGCAGTATCCTAAGGGGCAGCTCCTAAACCAGTGTCCCAGATCCAAAAAGTGGATACTTCCACTGAGTAGTAATGGAATTAGTCTTGGCTAGGATTATGTACATTTTGGAGGTGTGATGCAGAAGATCAAGTGGCAAAAGTAGAAATGCATGGCACCAGTAGAAGAACTAAGGAGTTAAATCTGGCGCAGGTCCTCTATTGGGGGATGTAAAATCCCCAAAGCCCAACTAGCATGGTCAGTTGTCAGGGATTCTGGGAGTTGTATCTGGAGACCCAAGTCGTGGTTTAAGGCAACTGTGACAAAAATAATACTCATTCACTTGTCCATTGCTTTTATAGTACACCTTTCTTCAGTGAAAATGCAAGCTGGTCAATAGCATCAATCATATTGCAATGATATTCTTAAAACTAGTTTAGATCTTGCTAGTTCAGTTCATTTGCCTTAAATATTAGCAATGTGATCTAAAGGAGGCTGTTAGAGTGCTTCTGTGGTTAAAGTAGTAGTGGCCAAGATGATAAGAGCCTGTGTCGTGTAGTGATTTGAGTGCTGGACTATGACAGTGGAGACCAGGGTTTGATTCTCCACTCAGCCATGGAAACTCTCTGGGTGACTTCTCAGCCACAAGAAAACCCTGTGATAGATTCATCTTAGGATCTCTGTACATCGGAAACAGCTTGAAGGCACACAACAACAACACTCAAGATGATCCTACACTTCTATGTCTTCTACCACTCCCCTGGCTTTTAATAAAAAAGTACTCTGGCCATTTTGTCATGGCCTTGGCAGCTGAAGTTCTCACAGAAACAGGAGGTGGATATACAAGACATGGGGAATGAGTTGGAAAAGGGGCTCCACCCATAACTGATAAAGACTCCCTGCCATGCTCACCAATTCACTTCAGTCAGGGAGGCTCAGTCTACTTTCATTGACAATCCACCATTGTAAATTGGGACTTGGTACTGGCAGAGAAGAGCAAACTATGGTTACTCAGCCAGCATAAGTCTCAGATGAAGGCAAGTGACTGTGCCCCTCTCTACTGCTGCAGGGAGTATTCCTGACTGGCAGTAGGAGGTATATATGTGCTACTCACAGACAGAGTCCTTTGGGGCTTTTGCTGGGAGACAGGAGTAATTTTCATGCTTAAATTTTTCCTGTGAGGAAGAACAATACAGTCAGTAAATACTCTCTTCTACCCGTCCCCTCCCACTGGGACATGGAGCACAGCTTCGTGCAGAAGACCTGCATTATCAAGAGAGGAGGCAGAAGAGATTTCCAAGATGCCATCACAACTGCATTTCAGAAGTGGAGTGCACAGACAAGTCTCTTCCATATATCAGTTTATCACTTTAACTGTTATGGCTCACATCCTATGGAATCCTGCAGTTTGCATTTAGGGTTGGGAATTTAGAATTCTCTGCCAGAGTGCTCTGGTACCTTATAAAATTACAAATTGAAGGATTCCACAGAATGCATCCATGGCAGTTAAAACAGTATCAAACCACTATAATTGTGCAGTGTAGAAGAGATCTGTTGAAAGAGCCAAGGAAAACTACTTGTTGCAGTAATGTCGTTAGAGTAACATTTGGAAAGGGAGAACAGCAAGGGTAATAAGGGATAAGAAACACTGTGCATAGAAAGGCTAATGAAACTGGATATCTAACAGTCTGCACTGTGATCAGGGAATGAGTTCTGGCACCCTAGGATGAGAGCTGGAGAAGCAGTGGACTAGGCTGTGGCACAGAGATGGGCCCAGAAGCATAAGAAGAGCTATGTTGGCTTATCTAGCCCACTATGCTGTTCCCACATTAGCCAACCAGATGTCTATGGGATGCCCACAACAGAACTCTCCCATTCATGTTTTCCCAGCAATAGCAGTGGTCTCTGGCTCACTAAGCCAGGTGCAGATGTATATCAAGGCACCAGGAGGGTGTGCTATAGGGAGAGGGAATGATGAAATATGCCCCAAGATAGTACTTTGACTTGATTTCTAGCCTGTCTGCCAAAAATCTGGCCACCAGTGACCTAGTGAAAATAAGATATTATGAATAGTGGCTTTCAAAATGAATCATGACTTAGAGCTCTTAGAAAGAAGAGAAGAAATAATTTGTCATAAAATATGGATTAAGAAGGAATAGTTCTAGGAAACCTCAATATGTAAAGTTATTACTTTACACACGCCCACACAATAAGCACACACTGTCCCCTACAGCACTGGGCACACAGAGGTTCATCACGGACAAAGGTTTAAGAGATTTTGAAAGCAGCCTCAGCAGAGGGCTTGGTGGAACTTTTGGGAGACTCTGTGGCCAGTAGATACCCTACCATATTCTAAGCCTTCTTAGCAAGAGGTGTAGATTGTTGTTTTTTCCAGGAGTGTGGCAGGGGAAAGATTCAAGCTTCCCTCCCCACATGTTGTGGCAGGCTTGCCAGGCATCCCTTATTAAAAGAGATGTCCCTTATCTGAGACCCAGAAAGCTTCTCCTTTACAAGGGTGGCAAGCATCTCCTATTATAAGGGATGTCCCCTGTTTGAGAGTTGGAAGCTTTTCCTCTTTACATATAATGAACAAGATGCCAAAAAACCTTGTATTTTCAGTGTAGGCCTTTCATAGAGAGACTTATGTATATCACATAATTTATTAATGTGGTTCATTTTACAGATTAGATTAGATTAGATTAGATTAGATTAAGTTAACCAAAATGAATAGTTTCACAGTTGGTATTTTGGTAAAACACAAACTTATTAATAGCTATCTCCTGATTGTCATCCATGCATGAATTTCAGCTGCCCTCAATGTTATTTTGAAAACTCACCAGCACTGTGCTATGGTCCAAGTAAAAATGGTGGGGGGAGTTCATAGATAGAGCTGAAATTGAATTTAAAAATTGACAACAGCATTGTAAGGAATGCAATTAGCATCACATGTAGATTAGACCCTTAAGAGCTAATTCACACATCAGTAGTCATATTTGCTGTTGATTACACTGGTGTCATGCATAACAATTTTTGGTACCCTAAACCCTTACAAGCATGAGTGGGAAATGTGCATTTCTGACTGTGGACATGTGGATATGAGTTAGAAGCTATTGCCAGTCATGACTCCATCATCAACAGCTGTCTCTGAATATTTTATGAGGTACATCCAGTATGTGTATCACAAGCATACACCAGACTAGCTATGAGAAATGCAACTGCTGTTATGAGGTCAGAAATTATTCTTAGGAAAAGTCTTCTGTAAAGCCTGGCTGGCTGTCATTCTTCTGACCGTCAGTGGTGCAGCTGTTGACAGTGAGATTGATGCCAGATGTAATTGCAAACTTTTCTGAGACAGAGACATGATTTTCAGTGCTAAAATCTGAAATCTAAAATCTCCTGCAGCAAGAAGGGCTGGGGTTTGTTATATTTGCCTCAGTCTCCTCTTTCACAAGGGTGGAGTGGGGGTATCTTCATTTTCCAAGATGCCTCATGGCACTCCATGATTAAATAGTGCATTCCGTATGACACTTTCCCTAGTCAGTTAGAGCAGCTTGGTCAGTTTGAAGAAGTTTGGCAAGAAAGGAGATGGTACGCCTCCTCTCTGGCAAATGCATTTTGAAGCTCAGGAATCCCCCCGCCCATCTCTCCATGGGTGACTCAGGGTTGCTGCAAGAACTGCCAAGGAGTGAAAAGTGAGCACTCCTCCCAGATACAAACTAGCAGCCAACATCACACTAGAGAACTGGCATCTGACCAGGACAGTAACTTTCCGCTCCAAGAGCAGCACTTTCAGCTAAAATGCTGAACAATCGGATGGCTTATCTTAATCTACTACTGAGCAGCATTTCCTATCCCATGAGGGACCCCACCCTCAAATGAAGAAAGGGGTGTGGATACAAGACAGACTTTTCAGACTCAATGTACTTTAATATATAGTGCTTTGCTTCTGCTGGGATGGCCTGGCTTCAAATCCCTGTTTGGCTGTGAAGCCTGCAGATCACTCTTAGTCTAACTCACACCACAAGGTTCTTCTGAGGATAAAATCGGATGTGCCAATGTATGTTGGACTTGTATAGAGTGAAGAAACCACCATAGACAATAACACTGAATAACACCATCATCCGTGTTTTATTTTCCCTGAGGAATTTGAGACAGTCTTCAGGATGCTCTCATTATACCGTTCTCTCCCTAGTGTCTATCTAGACAGTGCCATATAGTTAGTCTCCCCTGCTTCCCCAATCTGTGTAAGCTAAGTGGTTGTTTGGACTGTTTCTTGCTTTGATTTTGTGGTGTTGGGAAAAAGCCCCCTTTGTGTGTGTATGTGTGCATGTGCATACATAGGGAAGCGGGCTCCTTTAGAGCTTTTCTTACCTAATCAATCAACTGGAGGTTGAGTCTGCTCAAGACAACCAAATGCCAATTTGTCATACTAACAAGAGTGCAGAGATGCAACAAATGTCAACTGCCTTCATTTGCTGTAGTCCAAAGGAGGAAAGGGGAACCTGTGCCCCTCAAGTAACTACTGGACTATAACTCCCGTCATCTTTCACCATTGACCATTCTGAGTAACACTGAGGATAGCTGGAGTACAAAAAGTTCCCCACCATTAATCTAAAATACAATTTCCTCATCCTTCTTCTCTGCAGCCCTTATGGTCCACCAACAATGGCTTTGTGAAAGCAATAAGCCTTTTGATTTAGCATGATGTGGAGGAGTAGCATAGTCAGAGCTGGAAGACAGGAGCTCCCAGTTCCAGTATTTATCATTTTTATTTATCAGTGGTGATTAGTGGTGATTTATTTATCAGTGGTGATAGCTAAATAGAATTTACATTTAAAAAAGTAGTAACCCCTGAAGACCAACTGCTGGATACAGGCGATAAAGGAAGGCCATACCTTCAGACCCTACTAGTGAGTCTTCTTGTCAGCATGTGGCTGATCACTGTTGAAAATAGAATTCAGGACTAAACCAAGCTTGATCTGACCCAGGTAGATAAATCTTGTATTCTTACAGCATTTGCTCAGCCTTGGAAATAGCAACATCCTTCAGCTTTGAAATTTGCTTCCCTTAGTGTCCACCAGTGGTTGACTGCTTCTCATATACAAGTTATTGAAATAACTTGGGAATATGTGGGAGCAAAGTGGGAATATGGAGGGAGCATATTAACAAGGAGAGGGAGAGGGAGAGGGAAGGAGAAAGGGAGAGAAAGGAGAGATCTATTTAAGACACAACAGAGAATAAACTCAGTCAAATATATAATGAAAAGAACATACTGGTTGCATTCAGACAATCATCTCTCTTCAGTTCATTAAGGAGTCTATGATTAATTAGAGACAGCCTGAGTTAAATTTATCTTTCCGCGGACTGAAGAAATACGATTGTCTGAACTGGGAAATTATTGTTACTGGTTTCAAGCTTAGGGCAGGCCAGAATCTTAAACTAACTTCAAACTGTGGTTTCAAATCTTGGCTTTGCTTTGAAGCACATAGCTATATTTTTCCCAGTTCACATGAAAGGTCTTATTTCAAAAGGTAATTGCACTGGAGAACAAGATAGTCTGGATTTAAGAAGTGATTACAGTTCCATAACTCTTATCTCTTGGCACAGTCTGAACCTCATAGCGGCAGCTGATGACTCCCATATTAGTGGGGCTGTGAAACTCTTCTGTTTCTTAGTCCAGATGTTAAAGGAGCTATCTAAAGTGCTGAACCTCTTGTGGGAGGGATAGGGTCCAGCACCTTTAAAGATGGAACAAAAACTCAGATCGCATTCACCACCTCACAGACACGGGAGCTACCAGCTGCTGCACCCTTCCTTATCAGGTAAAAGGATGAATCACTTCTAAGAATTGTGCTTCAGCTGAGGAACATCTCTCAGCCCAGATCAATCAGTTCTCCACTGTCTGTTCCTGACGGTATTGTGGGAAATGCACACAAAGGAGAAGCCAGACCTGCATGCCTGACATTGCTTCACCATTTGTCCATGCTCTTGCACCCAGTCTCCTGGATGTACCTTAATGGGTCTCAGAAGAAGAATCTTCTGCTGATATTACTCATAATTTTGTACTGGTAAATAAGTACAGCATTCCCTTTTTTCTTTTTCCAACTTTCCCCATAACACTTTAAGTTTCAAATGCCATTTCAATTTATGTATACTAACTAATGTTTGTATTGTCAGTGGAAGAAAATGTTTCTGTAGATTTTTAAAAAGAAATGTATGTATGTATGTATGTATTTATTTATTTGGTTACATTCAGTTCTTCAGTTGGTTGGCTGGCTGAAGTCTGTTGCTGTCTTTGCTTCCCTTGCCACTGACAAGCATAAAGCACAGTCCATCCATTCCTAAGCACCACAAGCTCTGGAATCTGCATGTGCTAGAAAGGATAAATCATTGTATATGCACTTAAAAGTTGTAGGAGATACCAGAATAAAGAGAGCTTCTTATATTGATAGATCTTTGAGGAGATTCAAAGAATGAAGACCATTTTAATATGCTTCAGGAATTCCTATCAAGGATTTTCAAGCAGTTTCAAATATCTATAGGAAGTAATTAGGTGGTTTGGGCAACTTTTTCTGCAATTCTCTTGTTAATGTCATTCGTTCCCAGAATAGCTGCATTAGTTACTAGAGCCACATTATTGCTTCCCACCATTGCTTGTATAGCAAAATGAGAAGCAATCATTTCCCCACTATTCGGAAAAGGATGTGAATTGGCAGCACAGTAGTCGTGGAGAAAACAATTCTGACAAAGTGTGGGACCTAAGGAAGTGGTGCTATGTCCCAAGGTGCTATGGAAGGCCACTCCAGCTACATGTTTTAGGAGGAGAGAACTTTTCTTCCTCAGTATTTAGAGCCTATCTTAGACCATTTTTGCACTAGACTGTTATAGCACTGTTATTCCACTTTCAGCATCCTATGAAATCCTGGGGTTTGCAGTTTCGGGAGGGGCTGGCCAACCCCTCCCGAAACTGCAAACCCCAGGATTCCATAGGATGCTGAAAGTGGAATCATAGCACTATAACAGTCATGTGTGGAAATGGGCTTATTGTACTAGTTTGTTTCCAGGGCTAAACTGGAAATGTGTAGTGGTTTGAGCATTGGACTATGAACTTGGAGACCAGAGTTTGGTTCCCTGCTCAGCCATGGAAACCCACTGGGTGAGCTTGGGCACATCACAAACACTAAGTGCCCTGAAAACCCCATGATAGGTTCACTTCATGGTTACCATAATTCAGAAATGACTCAAAGGCACACAGCAACCTTTCCTTATTTACTCCTTTTCTGTTACAAGTATCCTCAGACTGCTTTCTTCTCAATCCTTTCCTCGCAGACAGGGGTCCAGAGGCATGTTTCAGTTCTCCAAATGTTTATCTGGAGCTGGAGAAAGGGATGGTTGTAAGAAGTGACACGAGAAAGGTTAAGCATGCCTTTTCTTTTGCTGTTTTTCCTGCCAAAATCAGCTCTACCCAAACTGAACATTTCAATCATTTGTACAATGTTATATACAGATAATATGTATTTGCTAGCAGTGTTCTAGTAAACATATTTTCATATGTAGCATATTGTTTGGTCTTCACTAATTCAAGGGATAACTGGGTTATAGTTTGCTAGGCAGTTCCAGCATGAGAATGCTAATGGAAAGGTCATCCCAGGCTAGAATTTGAAAGTCCTTCCGTCAACAACTGAATGTGCCACCAGGCTTTTAGAAACTGAGTGTGATGGGCTTTTAATGATGTGCTGTGCTGTTTTATGGTTTGTATAGTCTTTTGATTAATTTTAATGTTTTTAATGTTTTAACTTTATATATTTTGAAATTGCTTTTAAAATAGCTTTTATGTTTATAGGTTTATCTAAGTTTCATACATTTTAAAATCTGTACTGTTGTTAAATATGTTGTTAGTCATCTTGACTCCCATTGTTGGGAGATAAGTGGGATATAAATAAATAAGAGGAGTTGTGGTGGTGGTGGTGGTGATGGTGGTGGTAGTAGTAGTGATGGTGGTGGTATAATGTAACCTCCAGGACATGAAACTCAACAACACCCTCAACAAGGGTGTTGTCAAATGAGATTTCCAAGGAAATCTCCAATGAAGAGACAAAAACCTTTGTTCTGATAGTTTAAGGATTGGACCATTCTCCAACTGCACTGATGCATCTGCAGTTGGAGCACCAGATGGTTTTGTACCTCTGGACCTGCTTTCTTGAACTTGATGCCCTTAAGTGGTGCTGGACTACAACTCCCATCATCCCAGCCAATATGGGATGTTCTGTAGTCCAAAACATCTAGGGTGCACTGACTGGAGGAAAGCCACTGCTGACAAACAGAAAGCTCATAGTTTGTGTTTCATTTCATATTTCAATGTATCTTGTTTCACATTAATAGTACATTTCAAATGTGCCAAATTCCCAAGCACACCATCTCAGGAATTTTTCATTAATCCTGTGAAACAGTGTTATTACTTCCAAACTGCAGATTAGGAATGAACTGGGGGCCAAGGGAATCGTATAATAATAATAATAATAATAATATCCCACCTCTCCCCACGGATCGAGGCGGCGAACAACAATAATATATTAATTACATTAAAAACATTAAAAACATACCCAATCCTCCCCACCCACCAACCCACCTAAAACCAACCCCCTAAAACACACAACAATTAACAACAATCAACTATTAAAAGTGGGAGGCGGTGGAAGTACTAGTCTGGGAAGGCCTGTCGGAAGAGAGCAGTCTTGACTGCTTTTTTAAAGCAGTCAAAACTGGTAATATGCCAGGTCTTCCACAACTTGGGAGCGACAGAAGAGAAGGTCCTCTGGGTAACTGTAGTCAACCTAGTTCTTACTGGCTGCAGTAAATTCCTCCCAGAGGACCTTAGTGTGACTTGCTTAACTGACCAAGTGGCCGGGATGAGATTTGAAACCACATCTTCCTAGATTCAGTTGCTTAACCCTATCTATCCAATGGTTTTGCTTCTGCTCTAAAACTGTTCTGTTTCTCCCTCACTCAGCAACTTTCCACGCTACACTGTTATAGTGCTATTATTGCACTTTCAACATCCTGTTGAACTGTTGGGTTTGTAGTTTACTGAGGCCAAATAGCTCTCTTGTTGAGAATTCTAAATGCCTCTCCCTAAACTGCAAACCCCAGGATTCCATAGGATATTGAAAATGGAATAATAGCACTGTAACAGCGTAGTGCAGAAAGGCCCTTATTCTTTTATTTTTATTTTTTGGATACAATGGCCCTTTCCGCACGAGGCAAGTGAATCGCTCTGTGCTGTTACTTACTGGTTCTTCTTGGCTTCAAGCAACGCGGACTGTCCCTTAAGCCCTTCCGCAGGGCTCCTCTCTTGGTTCCAGGGCGATGCGGAGCAGTGTGAGGTCTTTGGATCACACTGGTGAGGCTTACAAAATGGCAGCTTCCGGTTGTTTGTGGGTCCAGACCAACCGCTGAAGCTGGCCATGCCCACAGCCCACCCTTCGCTGATCGCAGGCTCGCATTGGTGCAAATCTACGCATCTACACAACTGAGCAGGAACGAAATGGCCTGTTTTTGAAAGACCTGTTTTTTTCTGGTCTTCACTTAGCGCACTGGAGGACCACTTGGGGGTGTTTTGGATCAGATTTAGGTGTGGAACTAAGGTAAATAGTCCGAACCTAGTCCGATCCAAGATGCGGACGACCTCCGTGACAGGACGCCGTCTTAACTTCCTCATGTGGAAAAAGCAGTTGTGTGACAGCAGGTTTTTTTCCTAATTATGTTTTACATATTATAAAATTTAACTGCACATTTCAATCTGTTTTACAGTGTCATATACAGTTAATATGTATTTGCTAGCTGCTTTGAGAGCCTTTGGCTGAGCTGGCAGGATGTACCCTATCTGTGTATTCATCTTCAAGCTGCCTGTTAAGGCAACTCCATGAATTTCAGAGTTTTTTTAGCCAAGAAATACTTAGAGGTGGTTTGCCATTACCTTTCTCCGATACATAGCCTACAGTATCTGGTATTCCACAGTGATCTCCCACCCAAGTACTAATAGGGACTGAACCTGCAGACAGGATCTGGTGCCTTTATGGTGTTTAGTCCCCTAGATTAAAGTTTGTTCTTTTATTAGGTGTGTAGTATATAACCTACAGACCTAGGATATATACTAGAAACCTAATAAATGAGCAAATAAACATTTTCCAAATTCTGGTCAACTATTGTGTCTTTTAATTTCCCACAGGGGCCCAGAGCGCTACTAAGTTCAGAATGTAGGGCCATTTCTACATGATAATGCTCTTCTGCATCATCGCACTGCAATCCTGGGCACAGAAAGAGCGCATCAACAACACTTCTCTCTGCTCCTGCTCGCTCCATGCGGAAGACAGTGCAATGGTGCCTCTTCTTCCTCGCATAACACAGCTGGACATTTTCCATTTTGCATTACAGAAGGAAGCACTGCCATTGTGCTTCCATGGCTTCCCCATGGCCAGGAGCAATGGGAATGCCGTGCGATTGCAAGCACAAAATTGTTTTTTTTCCATTTTGCAAAAACTGTGCAAGCACAACACTTGGGGACGGGATGGCAGTGAGCTGGTGATGACATTGCATGGCCTGCCAACTGCTGCCATCCTGTCCCAGAAGCAGCACAGCCCTTTCATGTAGAAATAGCCATAATGTTTGGGACTACTATAGTCAGAGAGTTGGGACATATGTTCTTTCTGTTTTGTAGTTTAAGGGGCCCCTGAGAATATACCAGCAGTGGGTCCTGGCAGCTGCCTAAAAGTGTCAAAAGTGTCACCCTTAAACAGAGAGCTTCTTGGTCGTGCGTATATAGGGTGGGAGGATTTTATTGGGATTTTGTCCCCTGAATTGCATCCTACAGTAAGCAAACTTGTGTATCATTTGATTGAAAATGAGGACATACCAGTAAGTCTTCCAAATAATTATATGCATATGTCCACACATTGATGTGCAAGAGCAAATTGGTGAGCAAACTGTGCCCATAGGAAGAGGAGGTTGAGGTTCAGTGCTCTTTAGTTCTCAGTCCCCAGAAATAAATTTAGGGCAAAGGATTACTATTCTAGAGTGTGTTTGGGCTTCCTGAGGGACTTTGGAGGAAAAAAGCCTAACCCACAGTGTAAAACATTCAACGATAGGAACCAAATATTAAAATTGTTGGACAGTGTAGGTTTGCTAATGCTGATAGAGATAAGTCGCTGGTGGAAATGTCATCTTGGGAGCTGTAGTTTGATGATGTCAACTCTTGCCAGGATCCTGCTGGGACACTACGCTAGCATAAAAATAGTTGTGTAAACAGCTGCACTTTCTCAGGAGTTGTGTAAATGTTGTCGCTAGCATAGAGATGGGCATTCTGCAAGCACACATACACACACACACAGAGCCCTCTTTCTCATTTGCGATTTGATGGCTGAGGGAGCTAATTGACTTTTGCACAATGGGGTAGCTTAAGGCTGTTGCATAGTCAGCTGCAGAACAGGAAGATACAGCGTAACAAAGCTAGCATGTCTTTCATGCGATGCTAAAAGTGTGTTATGATCTTGATGTTTCTCACATTTCTCATTCACTGATTGGGAATGATGAGTATTTGGCCCTTCCATATTTCATAGTGTGCAATTGATATATAACTCATGAATC
Source organism: Iguana delicatissima (assembly GCA_948472985.1). NCBI lineage: Eukaryota > Metazoa > Chordata > Lepidosauria > Squamata > Iguanidae > Iguana > Iguana delicatissima. The sequence goes on along the minus strand of CAOKZL010003264.1, from coordinate 102,613 downwards.
TGATTAACACTGTAGAATATCTGCAGAATATTTTAGTCCATTTAGCCCTTTTATTCTACTACAGGGATGGGTAGACTTATAGACTTATGGGAGCTATACTCTTTTCTTTTTTTTTACTAGAATATAAACATTCATTATTCAGATCCTAATACAATTAATGTATAACTAATAAGAATTAAAGAATCTGAAGCACAACAATTTATATCAAATGCTAGAAATGAAGAGAGTTGCAATCTTTTCACACAAGCATCTACTGTTATTTAACCTTTTCATATCTCAATAGTATAATGGGGAAACCTTTTCTTCCCCTGATTTTAAATAATTAGGAGTCAAAATTCTTTGTTGATGATTTCAAGATCTACCTTCTTGCTTGCTCACACTCCAGTCTACTAATAGACTGTTGCTCATCAAAATCTGAAGCAGAGGTCTTTCCCAGCCCAACTTCTTGGTATCCTTCCATTTGGAGAATCTTGTCAAACAAAGAATCTTCTCAGACAAAGCATGTGTTTGACCACTGAACTACTCATATTTGTTTGCTTCAGGATTTCTGCCTCACCTTATTTCTGAAGCCTCAAGGCAGCCAAGAACAGGAAAAATAACAATTAAAATGCAATAGACAAATCGCTATTAATAAACAATAACAAAAAATTTTTAAAAATGGAAAGCATCCAACTTTTTGAAAAAAATCAGCTCCAACTCGTGGGAGAATCAGCAACATAAGCAGTTTAATAGCTCACAAGAACAGAATGGACTTCACCTGGTTCCTAAAAGATTACTTTTATATATACATGCTTAATCTGTATTTATATAGCTTTCCCATAATACTTTGGACGCCACTGCAGAAAGAAAGAGTCCCTTACCGACTTGCCTGACTTCTGAAGGTGGAGTCGCCAGTCCTCTTCTCATGCATAATATATTAAGTTGCTACATATACACAAGGGTAGATCCACAGAATCCTTTCACAACACAATTATAGCACCCTATATGGCTGCATCCTGTGGATCCCTGAGATCTGGTCAGAGGCACTAGAGGAGCTCTTTGTCTGAGAAGTCTAAAGGCCTCTCCATAAACTGCCAACTCCACAGAATGTTGCCACAGCAGTTAAAAGGGAATCATAATGCTATAGCATTATGTGTAGTATGAAAGAGCCCTAATGTGATTCAAGTCTGCATGCCTAAAAGCCTCAATACAGAGTTCATTTGTTATGTCATATGTATAGCGACGGGGGGGCACATCCACCCAACCTTTGAGAAAAGGGTAACCATATGAATTGTCCCTATACAGTGTTTTTTATTCCTTTCTTATTAGAGTCTTCCACAACCGTATGCCCTCCAGATGTGTTGGGCTATAAATCCCATGATCTCCATTCAGGGCCAGCAGAGCTATAGGTCAGCAGGTCATGGAATATGTTCTAAGTCATTCCATTCCCACAAATTTAGATCATATGCCTTACATCCCAGCAAAGTACATATTTCTTTTCTCTCCTCTTTATTTGTATATGATAGCTACATGTTTAATGAGATCTGGATTTAAGCCACAACTAGAAGTTATTAATTGCCTGTATTTTCCAAAAGTCACAAATATTGCTCATCCCCCTTCCTCTCTTACTTGTAATTATACAAAAATAATATGAAGACACCTGTTTAAAACATTCAGCCAGCTGGAATTCTATATTTTCCTTACTGTTTCCTTGACCTTAGAACAGGCCCACCAGAGAGGAAAACCAGGAGAAAAATGTTTTCCTATACTTACTAAGCAACAGGACGTATCTGGCAGATCCTGACATATTTTATTGTAGTTATGTACACCTGTAGCAGCTTGGGACATGTGGCATGCAGATTATGTTAAGCAATTTTAACTGATCTTAAAGAAAGGATTAAAAATGTGCTTAACTCCTTGTTGTTGAAACCAACTGATCACCAAAGTGCTTAACTTCAGAGGATCCTGCCCAGTATTGATTGCAATGTAGATGTGAACCTGGCAAATATAATCTAATTATACTAATATTCACTTGAGAAAATGCATATTTTAGTAGTTAAATTGCATACGGTAAGAATTCTGCAGTGGGTGGGGGAAGATTTTTCCAGAGGAAAATCAGAGAAAGCATCTGCCAACAAGGTACTATAATTGCCATCATTGTATAAGGCTCCATATGTACTAAGAACCAATGTGGTATAGTGGTTTGAACATTGGACTATGACTCTGGAGACCAAGGTTTGGTTGCCTGCTCAGTCATGGAAACCTTGGGCACATCACATACTCTCACCCCAGAAAAAAAAACACAATAGGTTCCTCTTAGGGTCACCAGAAGTCAGAAACTACTTGAAAGCACACAACAACAACAATCATATGTACTTATTTCCACAATAAAACCTGCTCCTATAAAGACTCCCCCTCCCAGGAGCACAGTTTAGACATTCATAATAAATTCTCCTCATTCAATTATTTATGTATATGTTTTGGAATGTAGATCCATGCCACTGAGTTCACATACCCCTCTGTGAAGTTTCAGATCACTATCTCCTCTGAAGATGTAGCCAGAGTTTATAGATAATTTAAAAAAGAAACCCTACAGAGAGGCCAAACTATACCAGTGTTTTTCCCTCATTATATTTGCACTTTGCAGGGCCTCGGATGCACTCTTTTAATTGTTCTCCTAGTAGTATTTCTGCCAAAATATTCCTTAAAATACCAGAACATTTTGGAAAGCCAAAAAGTGCTTTTGTAGCTAAGAAAAATGAGATGCCTTTGAAAGCTTAAGTTTAGTATATTTGCAGTGTATAGATAAAAGCCATGGTGAACTTTTAAAAAAAAATTTATATAACATAAAAAGGAAGCAAACAAATAGGAATTATAATTGTCAAAACACTTAACAGTCTATTATGCCATTTGTCAAGGCTAGCATAACAAAAGTCTTGTTCAGAGCTTCAAAAACATAAGCTGAATTACAAATGGGAGTGAGGATCTCACTGACCGACTTCCATATATTGAACAAACAGTCTGTATGCATCTACAGTTGTACACAGTCATTCCATGAGTTTGGCAACCAGAATTTGGAAAAGTTGCATTTTGTACTACAATTACTAAAATCCCTGAGCTAATTCTGGGAGTTATGGTCCCAGAAGCAACTTTCCTGCATTCTGACAAGGAACCTGCAAAAAGCTGACACCCCCTGCCCCGCAATTGCATGTGCAGATTTTACAACCATACAGATATGGTGACCCCTGTCGAATTCACATCAGTGAGTGAGTGAGGACAATGAGTATGAGACAAACTCTTCTATGGGCATTCAGTCTACACAACTCTGAAGGCCTAAGAAAAGCTTCAGTGTTTTTCCTGAGACATAGCGAGTGTCCGTATCCATATGTGTGTGTAGGCCCATAAATAACACTCTGCAAAGTTCATACGTTGTGCTTGCATGAGACATGGGGCTAAACAGCAACACACAGATGGGCTAGTTTCTGACTTCTATGTTGTCTTGTGTGGAGGGACACACAGGAAGTGTAGTATTTCTCTCTGCACATCTTGATTTTGAGGCCTAGAGATGAGAACCTTTGGAGTCTTAAAGCAGTTATCTGTGAGGCATGAGCCCTTTAAATGGAGGGAACAGAGTATAATCCTACAGCCCTACTGGATGTTCAGTTTGTCAAATGTATAGACTTGGAAATTCAGCCAAGTGTAATCAAATTGTCTCATATTTTCAGTCTTCTCATCCACTCATCCCCACATAGCTGAACAAGCTAATACCTTAAAGAATAATTGATACCACAATTTGGGAGGAAAACACCTTAATATATACAAATATATGATACTAATCCATGAAATTTGCTGCTGAAACTGGAGAAAATAAAGCCCCAAAAGCCTAACTGTGAAATATACACATTTTACTCAAAACTGAGCAACACTTACTACAATAAATCAAAAAATTCATTAGCTTCTACCATTTCAGTTTTCTGTTGGCTATTCCACATAATTTCCTCCCTCTAAGCACCCAATCATAGAACAAATAGGTTCCTGTTACCATTACATGGTCCCTACATCTCACACTCTTCACTCACACCTCTGCATCCTGATATTTATATGGAAAATTTGGGCCTACTGCAGATGCTGCATCTGCAAGTAGAACTGAGTAATTCCCAAATTAGTTTTGGTCTATATAATCAAATACAACAAATGCACTGATGAACTGAACTACAGCTCTCTGATTTAAATCTGCTTAATTGCATCCAAATTGGCCTTTTGCAAGTTTTGTACTGATGAGCCGCACAACTCTTGTAAATATGAGTTTGGAAAATATATACAATAAAGCCATTTCCGTACTAGACTTTTATATCACTATTATTCCACTTTCAACATCCTATGGAATCCTGGGGTTTGCAGTTTAGGGAGGAGCTGGCTGGCCCCTCTCGAAACTGCAAACCCCAGGATTCCATAGGATCTTGAAAGTGGAATAATAGCACTATAAAAGTCTAGTGTGGAAATGGCCTCTGAGTACCAAGGGCAGTTTGAAGGGGGTCTGCAGTCTCTGGATGTGTTTAGAGTGAAAAACCTGCCTGCAGAAGGCACTTACTAGCTAGCATCCATCATGTGACCCACACACTTTCTTCTTTCAATCCCTAATATAACTTTGCAACTATTTTTTAAAATGCTATGATTTTGTTTCATGGTGGAGATCAGAATAATGTGAATGATATATGCCATGGGTGGAAACCATCTGGCCCTTCAAATGTTGTTGGACTGCAACTCCCATTAGTCCTAGTAAGGAATTCTGAGAGCTCCAATCTAACAACATCTAGAGGGCCATGTGATTCCCACCCCTGATGTATGTGACTATGCGTGCATATGATACTTTAAAAACATGATTAAAGATCCTGCCTGAAGTACAAACAAAGGAGGGATTGCTGATCCCTTCTTCCATGTGGTATTTTGTATGTGCTTCAGAGAGCTCCCACCAGTCAAAAGAGAATTTACCAGTATTCTCTTTCCCTCATTAGTGATTTCTGAAGTAAGAAAATGCATGGGAGACACTGGCGGGGGGATTACAAGTAGAAGAAAATGTTGTCTGGAGGCCCCATAAAATTCCACATCTGGGACTATGCAGGATAAAAGTGTCCATAAAGTAAAAAAGAAGATCCCATTCTGGTTGCTCTTAAATTCATATCCCTGTCTTCATCCTCACAGTTGAGGAGGCACAACCAATCAGAGTAATCTCCCCACCAAGTGCCACGTGAAAATGTTCTTGGCATTTTCATTCTTTTCTATCCTCAGTTTTCATATATACCTTCTCCTTCCTCTTTGCTGATTGTCGTGGTTTCAACGTAGTGCTGATTAGATGTATTCATTGTTCTGTGCCTTGTTCTCTCTCTGATCTGGCACCCAAGAGTAGTTGTCAGCAGCATTCTTAGATTTTTTCTCGGCTTCCTTGGCTTTCATTTTCCTGTAGGTGACCCCGCTTAGAATCAGAGCCAACAGTAACAAGACAGCCACACCCCCTAAGGTGTAATATAGAAGTTGCTTGGAGCTGCCACTGTTACTGTCTGTGTGACCATCTCTGACATGATCGTTAGCATCAAACAGATTGCTGACCACACTTGGCTGGAGGGTAGATTGCTGGAGTACAAGGTCTCTTTCTCCTTCTGCCTGAACAGAAGAGGTAGAAGGCAGGTGTGGTATCTCTGAAGCAGTAAGGATGTTTTCTGGACTCACCGGTTCCTGTTTTGGGGTGGGTTCAGAGGAAGTGCTGCTGGTGTTTGGGTAGCAAGAAATCCCATTGGGTGCCAAAATCCAGCCTGGCCTGCAAGAGCAGTGGTAGCTGCCTAGCTCATTGATGCACATGTGCTCACAAAGGTCTTCCTGGCACTCATCAACATCTATACAAGAAGAGCTATTGATCCCTTCCAGTTGATAGCCAGCCTGGCAAGTGCAAAGGAAGGAGCCAAGTATGTTTAAACAAAGCTGGTCACACGGTGTGTGTGTGGTACACTCATCAATGTCCTGGCATACCTGGCCATTGGGCCCAGCAGGCTTATAGCCTTGGTAGCATTGACATGTGAAGCTGCCTCTTGTGTTCACACAGATCTGTTCACAGGGCCTGAGGGGAGCCTTGCATTCATTCACATCTGTGCAGCTCAGCCCATCCTCAGCCAGCATGTAGCCCACAGGGCAGTGGCATGTAAAGCCACCAGGGTATGGTATGCACTGTCCCTGACATGGATTGGAGCTACAATAGTCCATAGGAATGCAAGAAAGATGATCCCCTGCAAGCTGGTAGCCTGAGTGGCAAGAGCATTCAAACAAGCCCCCACCCTGGTCTAGGCACTCGTGTTCACAGCCCCCATTGTTGTAGCTACAGCCATAAGTGGGCAAAGCACAAAATGGTCCTGAGCTGCTCCATTCAAAAACATAGCTGTTTGGTTGGGACTTGCACACAAGGAAGGTGTTAGGAATCTCCTCTCCCTCAGGTCCACAGGCCACTTCAGCAGTAGAGCCAAAAGGAACTGCCACAAGGGAAGCCGTAGTCACGCCAAAAGGGGTGGTGTATCTGGCAATACCTGGCCCAGCCAACACAAGTGGCCGGCACATGCCCTGGAAGCTGAACTTACACAAGTAGCCACTGGAAGCACGATTGCACAGACCATCTGCCCAGGAAAGTTCCTGAGATGAGGGAGTCCCCTGAAGGGTGACACACCTATTTGTTGTGCATGTTCCCCGGGGCTCCCGTTCCCAGTTAGAATACTTGGTTTCCATGCCTCCTGTCACCCAGACAAAGCCCTTCAGAGGCTGATGTTGCTGGTAGCATTTGCCCTTTTCTCGATAGAGCCCAATCCACAGTCTTACCTCCACATCTGTGTCATCTCCCTCCTGGGGTATCTTGCTCAGTAGCTGCTGGACAATGAATGCCTCCTCTTGGCTCTTCAGGGTCATCAGGTTGCCCCCATTGTTTTTGCACATTTGCTGGGCATCTGTCCAGTGGTGCCTCCCTAAATTCAATGTGTAGCAAGCAGTCCCAGCACACAAGGTTTCCTCCGCTTCACTGGGATGGGTAATCAGTGCCACCAGAAGCAGCACTGGCCAGAGGATCTGGTGGCGATTCTCCATCTTGACAGAGCAAAGGAGCAGTGAACTTGGTGATCTCTGCATGGTAAGCACAGATTGACTAAGAAAGTCTTTAAAAACACATGTTAAGACAATGGAACACGGGCTGTTTGCCTCCCATATCCCTTCTGCTCAGCGGTTGGGTCCATGTGCATCCTGTCTTGTTGTGACTCTTATTCATCACCGGAGACTTAAGTTTCCTGAGAAAGCTTGTATTGTTAACTTCAGTCTCAGATATCCAATTTGGTTTAACCTCTCATTATTGCAAACATCCTTCTTTTTATACTCTCTTTCAGATTTCTTATTTTTAACCTTGTCCTTTTTCTTCATGTGAGAATCTTTCTGGAATGCTCCTTTCTTTCTTTTTTTAAAAGGTAGTAAAACATCATTCAGCTTTAAAAAATCCAAATACGGCATTCCACTTTTCAAGCAGGCACTGTATTTTTTTTTTTAAAAAAAAGTGATCTGGAGATAAGTTGCCCATGATTCCACATTTTTTTCCAGAATAAAAAAACATAGCATAGCTTGTTTGCAATACAAATCTCACATTTTTATATCTTTAAATAGACAGACAAGCCCTGAAATAGAAACTGGGTCATGGGAATGTTTAAGCATTAAGAACAGAGCCAAGTTTTCAAAGGGTTCTGAACCAGTTCATTCACAGTTTAATGCCCTGATCCAGCCAAAGCTGACAGCTCTTATTTTTGCTGAAGGGTACAACAGATTTAGAGTTTCATCCTATTACCCATACAAAATTTAGGAAATAGGGCACTGACATAGTATGATGGGCTAACTTGAGTCCCACTTTTGGAAAAAAGCAGACTATAAATCAAGTGAATGAATTAGTGAAAATACAAAGTCCTAGTGAGCTTTTGATCTCTGCTGTGTGCCCTATGTCCAGAGATTTAATCTTTTTCACATACAATGAAAATAGGGCCCGCCCTTGTGTGAATATCCAAGAACAGTATGGGGCAAAGAATTATTCTGTAAGATATCATGTGGCAGGACACTGCCTTATACTGATTCACCCTCCTAGCCAATCTTTTCTAACTGGCAGTGCTTACACAGGAATTCCCCAGGATTTCAGAAGTGCGGTTGGAAATAAAAATGTAAAAAGTACTGTATCTGAGGGGGAAACGTAGGAAGGATAAGAAGATACTTGGAATTGTTCAATTTTATCTTTGATGTGTGGGTATATAGACAGACAGACACACACACATATACTTTTCCACCCCTAACTGTGATTTTTCTTACTTCTTACTATGTATTGGTAAACTTTACCCCAAACCGCATTCCCGAAATTGTTGTTAGAATTCTCTTAAACAGGCAACAGAGCTTCTCACAGCAGTACCCCAAACGCTGTGGTGCAGCTATACACCTTATGCTGAGACCAGAATTAAGTGCACAGAAGGACTGTGGATAAGGAGGGAAAATGGACGGTATCTTTGGATCTAAGGAACAGCTTACAGGCACAAGCCTATTTGGAAAGAAAAGACAAGAGCCAAAGGGAACAAAGAAAGAAAACACTCTAGAAGAGGCACATAAAAACTGGTGTAATGGTAAGTAGGGTGGCCCAGGACAAGACAAGTCTTTGGCTCCTTTGTGGAAACCGTGCATGTCAATACATTTTCTCTCTGAAGCTGCCTCTGTTCCATGTTCTTCCTTGGTGGAATTCGTTCCCCTGTCTCCAGTGGTGTTTCCTGCTGTCCCCAGACTACTGGCAGGGCCAGCCCTACTGTTAGGCTGAGTGAGTCAGCCATCTCAGGCAGCAGATGCAAGAAAAGGGGCAGTGAAGTGTTGGAAAACAGAGCTGTTGTTGCCACGGAACCTGAACTGCGTCCTGTTAGATTGCTGTCCTTGAGTGTGGTGGAAAACATTGCCTCACTGGCAGTATTGAAGCAAGATTCAACTATTGCTCCAGTTGGCCTATACAGGCATACTTCAGTCAACGGTGAAGTTCCTTTTTACAGGTTGTCAAAAAACTATCCAGCCCCTTATTTCCTCCTTCATCCCCTGTTTAGCTGGACAGGGGTTTTTAACACCATGAGCACTGGGAGGATGGTGAGGGGATTCTCGAAAAATGCAGACTTCCAGCACCAGATTGCAGCAGAGTGTCTGCAATAAACTTTCCCAGCTCAGACTTTGCCCAGCTTGAGCTGGAAAAGCATGAGATTCAGCCCTCACTGATTCTACTGTGGCTGTGTGTACCTACCTACCACAGGCAAGGTGAAAAGCAGTTGCCTCTAGAATCCCTTACTGGGTATTCATGAATAGCAAAGCAGAGAGAAAGGGGGAGTGCAAATAAGCCTAGCTCACCAACTGCCTTCCGAAATGTTAAAAAATCATAGATTATAAATTTCACCACGAAAATGGAAATCGTAAAACAAGGGAAGTCTGGTGAAAAAAATTCATCCTTGGATGCAATTTGAACGAAGTCTTTCAAGAGGTCTGCAGAAGGTTCAAAATATTTTATTTACTTATGCAAGTCTTATCTGGCTTGGTTGTTTCAATTCATATGTACATATTGTTAATTTTGAATAAAAGCTTTGCTGGCAAATATGGAACAGCTCTTCTTTTTTGATGGTGCTCTTCTTTTCCCCTTATCCTTTCCATGACATTTCTGCCTCTGGTATCAAATTTTCAGTTGTAGATGCAATATGTAGGAACACATCTACATTGTTCACTGAGATACAATTATACTGCTCTTTGTTATACCATCCTTCAAGTGTGTTTTTAACTGTTTTAAATTAAATTTGTAATTCAACTTGTTGTTTGAGGTTTTCGAAACTTTTGTATGACATTTTGTTTAACAGTTTTATTTTAACTTACATTGTGAGTAGCTTTGGATCTCTTATTGGGAGAAAGGCAGGATATCAATCAATCAATCAATCAATCAATCAATCAATCAAATAACCTCTGTATGTAGAAGCATACTCTAGGTTTAGACAGACAAATGTTCACCACCTATTATTTAGTGATGAGAGATTCTTAATACTTCATTTATGTGTCAGTATTTTGTTTTGTTCTGTTTTTTTACCATCACAAGCTTCAACTGGCTTTTTTTAGGAGGAAGCATTGTCAATTTATTAGTTTACAGCCGGTGTGATGTAATGGCTTGAGCATTAGACTGGAGCCATTTCCACACTAGACTGTTATAGTGCTACGATTCCACTTTCAACATCCTATGGAATCCTGGAGTTTGCCAGCCATCCCCTCCCGAAACTGCAAACCCCAGGATTCCATAGGATGTTGAAAGTGGAATCATAGCACTATTACAGCCTAGTGCGGAAATGGCCTATGACCCTAGAGACCAGGGTTCAGTTCTCTGCTCCACTGGGTGCTCTTGCGCACATCACACACTCTCAGCCCCCAGAAAACCCCATGATAGGTTTGCCTGAGACTTCCCATAAGTCAGAAATAACTTGAAGGCACGCAGCAGCAGCAACAACAACAATAACAACTAATCATAATCATATCCTTAGAATTATATGCATCTTTTCCTCTCATTTTTCTTTATTTTTTTCCTTTTTTCTCTCTCTTTCTTGCTCTTGTAACTGTAGTTTTTTAAAAATACTTTTTTAAAGTTAAAAAAAAGGAGCCAAACTACAGGTCATTTTTTTGGCCTGGTTTTTGGAAGTGTAACGTTAGGCATAACGTTACCAGGCCGTACACCTCCATGCTTTGATATGGTCTAACTGGCAAAATATATTAATTGGCAGATGTGTTGGCATAAAATATACTTATGGCTGACAAGGCCATGTGGAAGAAAGGGACACTGGATGGGAGTAGGTCAGGGGGGACCCCAGCATGGACAGGTCAAACGTTCGCTGACATTAGCCAAGAAAGCCTGACTTAATGGCTCTGAGCTAATCCTATCAATGCCAACATCAGAAAACAATAAGGTGCCTGGATGCAGAGGCCAAGATCCTTACTGTGTGCATATCCTACTGCAGCTAGCCCAGAAATCCCCTCTCAACAAAGGCATTGAAACCAATCAGTCCATTCCAGACTCCATTGTCTGTGTTGCAATTCCCATTATTCACTAGGCTGGGAGAGCAATCAACTCACACCCCTTCAGGGAGGAAAAGAGAGGATATAAACGCTTGGTTTTGAGAAGTCAGCTGCAGTCAGATGAAATGCAAAACTCCACAATGTCACTCTGAATCCTGATCCCTTAGACAGAAGTCTAAGTCACATTTCAAGCTCTTCACTACTCTTCTGGAATGGTAACTATATAACCCCAAAAACCCTCAGCCTCTCTATCCATAATTTTTCCCCTTCCTTTCTCCTTCAGTTAGCTCTTGTGTGAATGCTTGACTGTATGTATCTTGTGTGCATGCATGAGTGAATCCCCCCAATAAGAACACATTTTTAGCTTACTTTTTAATCTTTGGCTGGTTTTTGTGTGGTCTGACCCCGTAAAAATTGGGTTAAAGATATCACTGGGTTACCTTGCCCTTCGTTTTGCCAAGGCCAGTGCTCTGCTAATTCCCCCAGTCTTTGCATTTTTGGAGTGAATCAAAGTGTCCCCCAGGGGACCTACAGAAGTCAGGGTAACAATAATATTCCATACTAGTTACAGAATTGAAGGGGCCCTACCATTACCATGAGAAGAAAAGCTCCCGTTGGTGCCAGTAAGAGCTCTTTGTATTAATTGAGGGTTGGGGAGTTTTTGTAAGAAATTAGGAAAAGGAAGAAGGGTTAAATATATCTTTCTCAGGCACTCCAGGACAGAGGAGAATCAGGACAGACTGTACCAAGTCTAAAAAAAACAAATAAATTCTCTATATGCAATAAAATAAGCATTTTTGTTTCTCCTTCAATTGTCCTGACATTCAGAAGGGTGAAACAATCTGATTTAGGCAGGGGCAGAGGGGCAGTACAGAAAGCCTCTGAAAGCACTGAATCATATAGGCTAAGCAGTCATACTTTCATTCAAACAGCATTATTCTTTGGACCACCACTAAACATCCTTTACTTCTTCCAAACCAATTTATCAGTTCCAAGTGATGATACTGCTGAAGACGTCACGCAGTCAATTATAGTCAAACTGTAAACTCAACACTGTGATCTCCAAGGTTACACTTCATCAGGTTTAAATACTCTGTAGCATATAATCTTGAGTTCAGAAATGATATCTTGCATAAACAGCTCTACAAATATGTGTTATTGATCTTCTAGCATCCTGCAGGCAGGCCTGGGCAACTTGTAGCCTGTTCAAATCTTGCTGAATCACAGCTGCCACCATTTCACACCAAGAGCTTGGGAAAGTTGGGTTTTTTGAGCTACATCTCCCAGAATTCCCTAACCAGCATGGCTATTTGAAGTTGCAGTTCAAAAGGCAATTTTTCAAAGTTTTGCTCTCAACCTGGGGTAGGTGGCTGCGGCTGATAGGAATTGTACTCTAGCAACATATGTAGGGTACATATTGCCCACACCCACCTGAAGGGTTCAGCGCATAGGTAGGCACACAGTCCCTGGTAGCACCACAGTAAACATCAGTGTCCAACAGTATGTGTGTGCGTGTGAGAGAGAGAGAGAGAGAAAGAGAGAGAGGGTGGAAGGGAGAGGGAGAGAAAATGGTCTTTGTGGTTGGTGAGTGGTCAGTGTGTGGCACCACTTAATAATGTATGTATGTTATAAAATGCATGACTATATTAACAGAATTGATACCTCAAAGCCCTCCAGCATATCTTAGGTTTTAGTCTGCTAAGAGGTTTTGCTAATCTAGCATTCCTCAAAACTGCCTTTGTACTATGTAGAATTATCCCTGTCTTCCACATCATGACAATATGTTGATAAGAATAAAGCCATTTCCACACTACACTGTTCTAGTGCTATTATTCTACTTTCAACATCCTATGGAATCCCAGGGTTTGCAGTTTAGGGAGGGGCATTTAGAATCTTCAGCCAGAGAGCTCTTTGGCCTCAGTAAACTACGGCCCTTCCGCATCTTAACTTTTCGCGGAGGTGGGGGGCGGCGTTCACGCGAGCAGCCTCTTGCGCGAGGTACTCACTTCATTTCTCCTTCCTTACCACAGCTGGCTTGCCGGTCACGCAAGCGCCGCACGAACGCCCCACCCTTCCTACCGCAACGCGACCTGGGAATTGCAGGCTAGCACTGAGGCAGGAAGCGCGACTGGCCCGGCTTCTGACGCACCACAGGGCAGGTAAGTGCGCGCGGGCCCCGGGAGCATTGCACGACCCCGCACCATTTTCAGCTTGAAGCCAAAAATGAAAAGGTGCATGCGCGGTCCGCTTTAGGCTCTTGAGCGTCATGTAAATGGGAGTGCATCGTATGGACCGCTCCTCCCATTTACGCGACAGTCAAGGTGCCCTTTCGCTTTAGAAACAGCGTGCGAAAAGGGCATACAATTCCACAGTTAATAGCACTATAACAGTGTAGCGCGGAAATGGCGATAGTCATGTATACATCTGATATCTCTTAGGAAGGCCTGCTGGAATCTATATATGCTGTCCAATCTCTATTATAAACTATGGAGTAAAGAAGTTTGTGCAAATGGCGATGAGGAAAACTTGGTCTGGTTCAAGCTTTCCTAATTTTAAGGTCAGCTTAAACAATACACTCAAGATACAGCTGTACATACATCTTGAATTCAATGGGACTTTTCCCAAATACTAAATAGTCTGAAGGCACCAGATCCTGTTTAATCTTGGAAGCTAAACAGGGCCAGCCCTGATTATTACTTGGATGGGAGACCACTAAAGAATACCAAGGGCTGTAGGCTATATTTCAGAGGAAGGAATTGTCAAAATTAGTATTCCATCTCTATGAAAATCTTATGAAATCCATAGGGTTGCTATAAGTTGACAGATGACTTGAATGTGAATGCGCATGTGCACACACACACATATAAGATTGCTTTGTAAATACATTTCCACATATCTGATTTTCATTATCATTAAAATCTTATTATTTTATACATAAACTCATTCGAATTATATACACACATATTTATTCAGTACCTTCTCAGATATTCTTCAGTAAATTTCATGCCTAATTGAGACAGCACTAATGGTATAACTACTAAGTTTTGCTGTATGTTTCTACATTTTTAAGAGTTTGAAATATCTATTTATTTCTATCCCACCTTTATCCCAGAATGGGACCTAAACCAGTTTACAATATAAGACAAAATAGCTAAACATGTGGTAAAAATTTTTAAAAGCATTAAGCAATCTAATTAAAACATTACTTTTGAAATATTAATTTAAAACAATTGAAGCAATTAAAATATTGTATGTTTAATTTACTGATAGCATGTTTAAATTGTACTGATGGCAAGACTAAAATACTGAACTAGATTGCAAAAAATATTGCTCTGATTTCTGTTTTTAAAACAGCGACGGTGAAGAGCAAAGACTGTTCGGAATTACGATCACAACCAAGATCCTATTATCAAGATACTATGGCACAGGAGTTTCCAAGGCAGCAGACAGCAAGGCACTGAGAGATGACACATCCAACCCTCTCTTGTTAATGGATGCAGTGTGAAAGGCAGCTGTGATCCAGCCCCACAGGGAAGGGGCTGGACACATCACTCACTACCCCACTCTCTAGCACCTTGGAAATTCTTCTGTTTGGGTAGAGGACTTGAGGCTTAAAAGGTAGGTTTTGTGAGATAATTTCTTTCACTGCAATGGTGCAATGACAGTGAAAGTGAATTCATACAATTATGAGTCATTATCGAGGCTTACAACATCATAATTACTGAACAGGATACCAGCCCATGTTTACACAATAAACAATTTGTAATGCTTTCCTGTCATGCTGATGAAGGACTTTTGCTTCAAGATTATGGAAAACAAAAACTTCCACAAAATAGCTAAGGCTACTGCTTTCAGTCTATGGTTATTTCTTCTGTACTGTCTGTGCTTTAGGGCGAGCATGATGTCTGTGACGTAGCTAGAGCTTTAGCCACCCTGGAGCAGTCCCTGGGTTTGCTGGTCTTTCAATACGCACTACAAAAAGTCAAACAATATATAGGGAAATAAATTAAAACACTATGTTTATTTTTGAAGTAAAACTTTAATTTCAATACTTTAAAATGTTATTTTTCTTGATTTTTCTATTAGCAAAGTTGTCAGTGACATTGTTGAAGTCTATTTGATCACTCAGTTGCTGGTGTGGAAGTTCCATGCTACAACACATTACAATTTTTGAATGATTTGCAGTAATTTCCATACAATTCTGGTGTTACCGCAGTTTTCTAGCCCGGACTTGTGGGATACCAGATATTATTTGATATCAATAATTTGGCCTTCTTTACTTATTCCTCTCCACGTGCTTGTGAGGCCCCCAGGACAGGCTTGTCCGGGGTCCTCACAAGCATGCATACAGGCACGGCCGCAAATCGCTGAAATATTCCAAACTAATACAGGCAGGCCAGAAATAGCCAGATTGCCGCTTTAGGAGACCTCAAGGCAAGTGCCGCATTATGTATGCACGCTACTTAGAAAGGACTCCCTGCCCCGAGCTGGCAGCTTGACAAGCCGAACACTCAACCGTCAGGCACTCTGCATTCGCATACTGGCTACTCTATTGACAACTCTGTCATAACTCAACCATGTAAATCACTGATCTTTCGGAGGCTTTGTCTCCAGCCCGAAACTCACTGTTATCCCCGAGAATGGACTAGCCTACGGCCACATTTTCTCCTATAAGACCCCCTGACTTTGAGCGCTTCCTCGGATCGCTCTTGGCTTCCATCCCGCCTTGCTGTCGCTTCGTTCGACGAGCCTTCCCCTCAGCTCCCCGTGCTGAGAACTCTACTTCAACGGACCTTTTCCTTCAGATTTTCTGGGCTTCAGGACAGGTGCAGTATTTCCCATACAAAACCTCCTCTTAAAAACCCTCTATCCCACTCAAACCTTTATTTCTATAGTTCTCTGTGTGCGTGTGTTGCATACACGTGTTTGACTGTACATCAATAAAACAATTACTTGACTCGGCCTGACCCCGTAGACATTGGGTAAAAGATCTCGCTACGTTGCCCTGCCTCTCGTAGTGCTGGCTTGTGCTCTTTGCTAATTCCCAACTTTGTAATATTTGGAGTGCACTTAGGTGTCCCTCCCAGAAATCAGGGTAACACTGGCCTGTGTTCAAAGTGCTGGTGATGATATTCAATGGCCTATGGAAGGAGTCTCAATCTCTCTCTTTTCTCTCTGCCTGCCCAGGGATTGAGGTGTGATGGAGGGGCCTTTCTCTGTATGCCCCCATTAGAAGCAACACACAATGAAAGCCCATGGGAGCAGGGTCTTCCCTACTCTGGCACCCTGGTTGTGTAATACACTCCCCAATATTAAATTGGTGCTGATATTGGCTTCATTTTGATGCCAAATTAAAATGTAGTTATTTTTATTAAAGCCTTGGGGGGGTCTAATGGTTTTATTCAGTTGGCTTTAGCTGCTTTAGCTTGTTTTAAACTGTTAAATATTGTGTGCTTGTGTCTTCAATTCACCACTCAACTTATGGCAACCCAATGAATTTCATAGGGTTTTCTTAGGCAAGGAATCCTCAGAGGTGGTTTTGCCAGTTCCTTCCACTGAAATACGTCTACAGCATCCAGTAGTCCTTAGTGGTCTCCCATCTAAGTGCTAACCTAGGCTGACCCAGTTTAGCTTCCAAGATCAGATGAGATCTGATGCCTTTAAGACTTACCCTTCTTTTAGACTGTAACTTATTTGTGTACTCTTTTTTTTTTAAAAAAATTACTGTTTTACTTACAGCTGAATTTACTAAGACCTCTGTTGGTTCTTTGGATATAGGACAAGATGCAAATATTTAAATACAATAAAAAAGGATATTTCTTGATGTGAAACAGAATAGAGTGGCTAGAACATATTTTAAAAGATGAATTGCCACTCTTGGAGGGGAGGGATTCTGTCAGTGGATGCTGGGAGCCGTAGTCCAACACATCTGGAGGGGGCCAGGTTTTATTCAGTAATGGGGATTTCCTCCTCTGTACAGTGGGATTCAGCCCAGATTTCCTGAGGAGCAAGCTCCAGTGAGCCATGAGCTCCAGCAAGATATTCAGAGCAATTTCTGTCATTAGACTCTTATACCATGTACAAGAGCAGCAACATCCGCCAGCCACTCTGAATTTAATCGATAAAAGACAGCTAAGGTTTTTAATCCTAAATATGAAGAAATACTGATTCCCTAGTAAGTGCATGCAGGGTTTGTTCACTTGGTTCAACATGCAGTCTTTGCAAACCACACACAGGAACCCTTGCATGCCCATGTGTGCTTCCACACACACACACACCCCACACACACACGAAGCTACATGCACGCACACACACGCAACCTTGAAAATCAATCCAATAAGCAGGCAGAAGCTAGTTAGCAGTGGCCATTTGTCTATCTTTGCTGATAGGAGGAAGGGAGAGGGAGGGAGAGAGAGAAAGGCAGAGAAAACAGGATTCAAACCTACATGCCAGGCACAGCTTCTCTTCCTTCTGTCCTCTTCCCCTCTTCTTCCTCTTTTTCTCTTCTCTCTCTCTCTTTTTCCCTTTCACAACCCCAAACGAATTACTCTCTGTTGCCAATCTGGAGAAATAATCAGTTTCACTTTTGCAAAAAGGAGGTGGGATCACATCCCAAAATATTTTAATAAAACAGAGGAAGAGGGACAGAGAGAGAAAGACCAGCTAGAGAGTGTTGTTGCAAAGGCGATGGCAAGGTTCTCTTTCCCTCCTTCCCCCACATTGCACCTCTAGGCTCAACTAGATTGATAAATTACTCCACTGTCCTACTTTAACTATGTATATGATATGCAGAATAAATCCAGCAGCACCCCCAAAAAAGTGCCACCGGGGCAAACCTCCTTCTTCCCCTTCCCCTGCCCCCCTTCCTTCATCACTGCATGGTGTAGTGGTTTAAGCATTTGGACTACAATCCAGGAGATCAGGGTTTGATTCCCCACTTAGCCATGGAAACCCACTTGGGCTCATCACACACACTCAGCCCCAGAAAACTCTGTGGTAGGTGCATCTTAGAGCTGCCATAAGCTGGAAGCGACCCGAAGGCACACAACAACAACAACGACAACAACAAAAAACTGCATTTTAGGAAATTCTAGGAAATTATTTGTATGTGTATATATGTATATTATGTATTGTTGCTGTGGTGGTTGTTTGTCTTCAAGTCATTTCCAACTTATGGTGACCCTACAGTGAAATTATCATGGAGTCTACTGGGGCTTGGAGTATGTGACATGCCCAAGGTCACTCAGTGGGTTTCCATGGCCAAGTGGGGAATTGAATGCTGGTCTCCAGAGTCACAGTCAACACTCAAACCACTACACCATACTGGCTCCATATTATGTATACACACACCACATATACGCACAAACATTCACTTTCACACCTCCTGTATGGTATGTGGTGAATCAGGTTCATCAGCCTTTCCTTTCCTAGGTGTATTGGACTACAGCTGCCATTATCCTCAGCCACCCAAGCACTGTTGTCTAAGATGTCTGGAGGACAGCAGGTGAGGAAGGCTGATTTTGAAAATGTTTCTGAAAGCTTTTAAAAGAGAGAGGCAAGCATAGTTGTTGTAGGATTCCTGCTTTACAGTTCCTGTTCATTTCAGTGGGGCTCACAAGGTAGAACTTCCTGATGGATTGTACCCCTGGTTTATCTTGGGGAGCCAGAAAATGCTATGTTACCAAAATGTATTCCCTATGGTATTGTATTCTGTATGTAACATCCTGCTGGGATATCCTGTCACAATCATTTGTTTCGTCTTAGCCGCTTATCTGTTGCATCTTGTTCAGTTCTTTTCAATCACAGGAAATGCCTACAATGTAAATTTCTCCTAATGTGTTTAAGGTATAATCTTCTATATGGCAAGTGTTACAAAAACCTCTGAGAAGGAGACAGGGCTCTCACTAGTGGTAGGTTAAGGGCTTCCTACAGGCTGACATTGTGGTCTCTGACTCAAACATCTCTTGATTCAGCTGGGGGAAATGTAATTAGTCCTCCACATTTGCTAGGGTTAGGGGCTCAAGACCCCCATAAAAGTGGAAAAACCACAAATATCAAAACATGTCAGTGTGTCTATGGAAATGAGATCTTGGCAGGGTGGGGAAAGCACCCAGGGTCCAAACCAAGTAAGGGAAAGGACAGGAGAAGGGATGGGTTGGACTGGTGGCCCCTATACTTGCTCTCTCAGTCCAAGCTGACTTTCCTTTTGGAAGGGGTTAATCCTTTTGTGACTCAAAGAGTGGCCCTCTTTGCGTATTATGCAGCTATATGGAGGGAGCAAGTAGTAAATAAAGGGTCTGCCTTGCCGGCTCATGGATAATCTCTTTTTTTTAATTACTTGAGGGGTGTTCTAGTGATTCAGAGGGGTTGGTCTTTTTAATCTTTTTAATCTGAAAATTGTTATTTTATCTGCATATATTGTTTTGTATTTTGTATTTTATATTTTTATTACTTGTCGATGTGTTTCCTTGCTGATGATGCTGTTTTTGTTCTCTTTTCCATGCTTCGGGTTTTGTTCCCTCTTTTTAATTGTTTGATATAGTCTGTAGACGGATTCAATAAAGATTTGATACTGATACTTGCTCTCTCCCTCTCCTTCCTTGGGTGCAGGAGGGCATCAGGAGACGGTTCATAGTACTGCGAAACCAGGGTGCAAGCTGTCCTTAGCTGACCAGGCAGTGGCTGGTGGAAGAAGAGAAGGACCAGAGGTGGGTTTTTAGAGGGCGGGGCGACCTGACTGGAGCTGCTGAGAGGGAATACTCCCTGAGAGAAAAGGAGCTTGAGGTGTGTGAGGAAGGGAGAAACTCACAAATAAACCTGGAGAAACTCACAAATAAACCTGTGAAAATCAAGCCTGCAAATGTGAATGGCCAAATGTAGTAGACTTAAGGATTGTCCCAAGTCATTTTGCTACATGGGAAGGCTGCCCTTTCTCCCCTATTTCAGAAAATATTGAAGTTTAGTTTGACACTAGTAACGTGAAAGTCCCCCTCAGGGTAGCAGGCTAGTTTAAAGAATGCAGTGTAGACCACATGGGCCCATAAGCATTCTTTTCCAGCACTTCACTGCTACTCTTTATCCTTCCCCTAACCCCACCAACTTCTATAAGGCAACTGCCTCCCTCTGCCTGTTGGCAGGACCAAGCCTCTGTATAGGCAACACTTGAAGAAATGAAGAGCTACATGTACAAACAAGTGCTGCACTTGACACTCCACCCTGAGCAATTTCTGAAGATGGGCAAGGTACAAACTGAACCAATGAACCAAATCAAATACATTCTTTCTCTGATCCAACCGCTAGAACAGTGGTTCTCAACCTGTGGGTCCCCAGATGTTTGTGGACTTCAGCTCCCAGAAGCCCCAGCCACTATGGTCAATGCTCAGGGCTTCTGGGAGCTGAAGTCCAAAAACATCTGGGGACCCACAGGTTGAGAACCACTGCGCTAGAACAATACGTGTGACCCTGAACCCGTAACTGGAGAGAAGAGGAGAGAGATGGGTTCAGTTCAATCCATTTGCTTTCTCCCATCCCTGCTAGCCATCTATTGGCCCAATGGCCACAAGTACCCTCCAGAGGACAAAGCAAAGCTGTAAGGACACACATACATACAGAGAGAGAGAGAGAGAGAGCTTACACTGATACAGTGCATCTGTGTAATTACCTTGTTTGTGTGCAGATACTTTATTCCTCAATGTCACATTCAAGGATATTTGGAAGCTTATGCATGGCCCTGATTAATACTTGGATAGGAGACCACCAACGAATACTAGGTGCTGTCATCTATATTTCAGAAGAAGGGACTGGCAAAACCATTCTGAGTAAGAAAACCATGTGAAATTCTTGCGGTCACCATAAGTCGACAGGCAACTTGAATACAGACATGCACACACCATGGAAGTCCTTAGAACATCAACAATGAGCTCCAACAATTTGCCAAGGACAGCAGAAACCCTTGGTCTTGCCCTCAGGATAGCTTAAGAGTGTATCTTGCTCTACAGAGTTATTTGCAACTATTTTAACTATCGTAGTTCTATTTGGAAGAGAATTCTAAGTATCCCAAGAGTCCCCAGGATGGAACCATGGCAGTTTAGGTGGTATTATACTGTTATAAAGGTATAGCCTAGGCACACTCTGAGAATGACAAATAGAGTTACATTGATGTAATTGGTGGCCTTCTTTTCAACTGAGTAATGGTGTCAGCTAACTACAACAGCAGAATTAAGGGCTCTTTGTTTCCTCGCCCTGCCAGTTTCTAGACACACAGTCCTCCATGCACAAATATGCACATACTTGTTCCCATTTTATTTTAAACAAAGGCCATGTTGCTAGGCAGTCCTAGCAGAAGAGAGTTCTTTGCTATTATCAACTAAACTAAGGCCCATTTCCTGACAGGGCTCTGTCCATACAACCTTGGCCTGCTGCACACAGGGCAATCAGCCCCAAATTCAATCTGTGAAGAAATCTCATGTGCAAGGTTTCCCATTTGTTTAAGCTGTGAGAGATAGGTGACCCAGACAGCTAGCGTATATACAGGACTGTACAGGACTTGTGTGTCCATGTGTGAGGAACCTCTAGATCAAGCTAACTATAGTTTAAAACTCTGTAGAGATTCAGGAGGTTTCCGCATCCTCTTCTAGGACCACCAGAGTGAAAATTAAGAAAGGGCTCCTATACCTTTAATGGTTGTGTCAAAGAAGGAATTTCAGCAGGTGTCTCTTGTTACCTGATTGCATAACAAGCAACATCTGTTGAAATGCTCTCTTCTACACAACCATTAAAGGTACAGGAGCCTTTTCCAGTTTTCATTCTAGCAACCCTATTAAATGAGCAAATTTGCAGAATATGTAGAAGCGTTCTGCTGACCACATCCAAGTCCAGCATAGACAACAGTGTGAATTACTCCAGGATCAGATCCTGAAAACCCAAGAGGGAGTTGCCAGGAATGAACCTGCTCCTATAACAATAACAACAGCAGTTCACACAATCATGCAAGTGCAGCCACAGATACTATTAGCTCTGATCTGCTTTTTTTTTCATGATACCATTAGAAGAAATAGAAAAAATTAATCAGTCTATGAATGTACTTTCCAGGTGACCATCCTAAGGATCTATTGAACCTTTTCCTTGTAGCTGGAAAGCATCCCCCAAGCATCCACAAGTGTGTGTATTTTTGGAACTATAGGGAAAGTTTTCATGCTCTCACATGGCAGCTGTCAAACACTCCACAAAGCTGGAGATGAGTCTCAGATCCAAACCAGATGTTGTACAATAATACAGAAGCGTTATCTGCTACTTTCTTCTGTGTTTGTTTGTAACAAAAAACAGCCTTGGCAGGCTGCTAGTAATCTTGTTGACATTTCTCTAATAGTGCAGAGGAAATACCTCAAAATAATTGTAGTACATTCAGTATCATTGGATTGGAATAAACATTTTCACTTTTAATGGATCTTTGCTATGTTACAGTTTATTTGTTTTCCTTTGTGAACTTATATAGCACCTTTTTCTGTTTTAACGGTTACAGCACTGTCCCCTCCAGACAAGAGAAGGATTGTCTGGAAGTACCAGGTTTTTTTCTTGTACAAACCAATTTTATTTTGGAGACGACAATGACATTTTCTTCATCCCAAAATATTTCCCGGGAACTTCTGGAATTACCCAAGATTTTAATTCCTACTTCCCAGATCACTTCCAATTAACCCAGTATTTTCCAAAAGGAAATGTATTTCTGCTTGGCTGCTTGTATTATCTTGGAACTAGCTAAGATGGCCACCACTAGGAAACAAAGCTTTTGTTTCTAGGACGCAATTTCAGTAGAGCTCTAGTGAGGGAAAAAGGAATGTTTGTATGAGAACAAAATGATGGTAATATTTAACTGGTGCAACATTGCTGAAACACTCTAGCAGTTTGACTATTGTTGTGTGCCTTCACGTGTTTCCAACTTATGGTGACCCCAAGGCAAACCTATCACAGGGTTTTCTGGGGCTGAGAGTGTGTGACTTGCCCGAGGTCACCCAGTGGGTTTCCACAGCTGAGTGGGGAATGAAAACCTGGTCTCGAGAGTCACAGTCCAATATTGAAAGCATTACACCACACTGGCTCTCTACTTTGACTATAGCTCCTGAAGAAGAAGAATAAAGCAGGCTCTGTGGAAATTGGTGAAAATCAATTTCTGAAACATTGCATGTGTCTAAATATGATAAGTGATCAGTAGGAGGGGAAGGAGGAAGAACACAAGGGAAGGGGAGTGAAGGAAATCCAGGATATTTTAAAAAAAGACCTTGGATGCAGATCTTCAGGTAAACTCAAAACAAAAAGAACTGGAAACTCCTAAAACTTACAGAGATTTTTTCTTTTTCTGGATGAACCCTAGAAGAAGAGGGTTAATGGTCATCTACATATTGTTGCTGTTGTGTGCCTTCAAATTGACTCTGACTGATAGTGATCCCATCCTAGGGTTTCTTGGTGAGATTTATTCTGAGGAGGTTTCTCATTACAGTCCTCCCTCCATATTTGCCAATTTGCTTATTCATGAGCTCGCATACCTTCCTCCCTATTCTCATCCTCCCATTCCTTTACGTGTTGCCAGGCATGGAGAAGGGAGGCAAGCTTACCCAGGGAAAAGGCAAAGGAATGAGAGGGAGGCACAAAGGAATGTTCTCCTCTCTGGAGCTTCCCCTTCCCCAGTAGCAGAGCTTAGAGTGTGGGGAGGGGGGGCGGGAGATGGAGTGGCTACGGCACGAGAGGTGTTACCACTGTGCGTGGAGGCATGGCTGTGGTGCTTGAGGGCATCACCAGGGCATGCGGGTACATGGTTATGGGCTGGGATGCCCCCAGAACATTGCTGTCTCAGGGCAAACCATCTCCGCACCCCCATCCCTATACGACTGCTATTCCCATTCTCATACATTTGGCCCTGGCACAGAGAACTTGCGCCAAGGCATAAGGCAAAGAAATGGGGAGAAAGGCTTGCAGAAGCCTTCCTTTTCCCTTCTGGAGCTCCTTGCTCCCATTCCCATGCATTTTGCCCCAGCATGGAGAACACACATTAAAGCCAAGCACAAGAGAATGGGGGAACCCCAAAAGGGAATGAGAGGGGATGCGAGGGGAGGAGAGTTATTCACAATTTTTCCACTTTCACAAGGGTTCTGCACCCTAAACCCTTGTGAAAGTGGAGGGGCCATTGTACTTTCTTCTGGCCTGCCTGTGGTCACCCAGCATGTTTCCAGGGCTGAAGAGCAATTGGAACCCTCACCTCCCAGAGCCCAAGTCCAACACTCAGCCCACTACACAACACTAAGACCATTTCCACACGAGTCTGTTACAGCACGATGATTCCACTTTCAACCTCCTATGGAATCCTGGGGTTTGCAGTTTTGGGAGGGGCCATGCGGCCCCTCCCAAAACTGCAAACCCCAGGATTCCATTGGAGGTTGAAAGTGGAATCATCGCACTATAACAGACTCATGCAGAAAGTCGCTAAGTAATCAATCTACAAATACAGGAAACAAGTACAACATTACGCTTGTCCTGAACAATCTAGGAGGTGCACTGCATATACATACCACACACAGAGAAATGTTGCAAGATACTGGAAGAGGTAAAACTACAGCAGGAGGGAGGCAGATAGTTATTTGCTTTTCAAATTAACCCTCTGAGGCTGGCCTTTCAGGGGATGCTTTCTCCTTTATCCCTCTTACACTGAACTCTCAAAAAAGTCACCCCAAAATAGTTTGCATGACAGCAGGGATAGCTCACAACAATGTCCTCCTTCCCACCCTGTCCCCACCCCACACACTGGCAGCTGCTTGGAGGATTTCAAGTTAGCTCAGGTGTAGGTATGGGAGATGGGGGGGTGAGGGCCCTTGCCCCCACATAAGAATTTTGCCCGCCAATAAATTTCTCCTTCACTGTCTAGCATTGCAGAGAATGGCACATTAGAAATATCTACTTCACACCCAGAACTCTTAAATTTGCTGTGTTTGCATTCACTTGGTAACTTTGCCTGTCCCTTTTCTTTGGGTGCCTACACGGTATATTTAAATGCTCAAGTGAAATTTTAAGATATTGCAGTGTTAGAAAATTGTGAACCAAAGGACAAATTCATTAGGAGGGGGAAGAATTCTTAATTTGGAGAACAATGCCCTCATCTCCCCGAATAGCTAAACCCCGGATTAGCTCAAAAGGAAGAAAGAAATTTGCGGGAGACAGATCTCCACTAATTCTGCTATGCAAACTGCCATGCAAACCCTAACTATACTATAGCATAACACACTATATTTACAAACTTCATGATTGTATGGACTGACTGTAAAGTCAAGGAACTTAAAGTACAGTATGCAGAAGAAACAGCCACAAAGTAAATGGGATAGATGAGACTAAACAATCAGGAGAATAATATCTCAGAAGAAACTTCAGCTAGCAAGAAACAGGAAAAGTTCCAGAAACAAACTGGGAAAAGGAGAGAGAGCTAGCTGAGCAAAGCTCTTGAACAAAGGAGGCCTAAAGGAGGATTCAGACAGAAGGAAGTCATTTGTGTAAACTAAAGAAGCCAGGGAACTGGAAAAGATGGAAATTTTGCCACCCCAAGGAAAAGTTAAAAGATGTTTTATTGGCCAAGTCTGGGCTATGTGCAGGAACTAAGACAGCGGGGAAATCATGAGCAAACCTGCTGCATTAGTATGGTCCACAGCAAGAGTTTCTTTCAGGCAGCAGCAGAGATGTTTTGAGCCGTAAATGAACAGCTTTAAACATGGAAATCTCTCATCATTTTGGAATGTTATTTTGTACTGTAATTTCCTGTCCTCCTGGTAGAGTGATGAGCTCTGACTTTTCTATACAACTGTAGCATCTTTCCTGGCCACATTTGAAACTTGCCTGGAGAGGAGGTATTTTAATAAATATGCAGAAGAAAAGGCACAGAAACAATGAAGCAGCAACTTACTGACCTTGACTTGTAAATATTGGCCTTGGCAGCCCCAATAACATCACCATCATCATCACTGCAGTATATTTATAAGAGCAACCAAACTGCTAATGTATGCTGAATGCAAACTCTACCTACACTCTTCAAGAACTCAGAGGGTGATCTGGCCCAGAGGTCATGCTTCTCTCAGACTCACTCAAAGGCAACAATCCAGGCTTTTCAGTGTTCAGCTTCTCCACAGTTACCTTCTGGGAGGAGAGCCAGGAAACAGGGTGGAGTGGGATGAAATGAACTGTGGCAACCTGCCCAGATTTGAAAAATGAATTGAGAATGAATATACAGGAGCAAATGTGGAAAGATGTTACAAAATAATAGGAATGTGCCCAGAATGTACAGTTTTTCAGGGTTAGGCTGGGTGGGCCTGCACCTAAAAACAGACCTGGAGAGTGTACCGAAGAAGAGGTGCAGCAAGAACGGTTGTAATACCTTATTGCTTTTCAGCTTTGCTGTAGCAGTTATTCCTCAATAATACCAGCTAAATGTGGATGTGAATGAAGGGTCCTTTCATACTACAAAATTATAGCAGTATGATTTCTCTTTAACTGCCATGGTTCCATCCTGTGGAATCTTGGCATTTGTAGTTTAGGTAAGGGCATTCAGAATGCTTAGCTAGAGAGCTTCTCCAGCAACTCTGACTGTTACAGCTCAGTGGAACACCCAAGATTGATATGGTTTAATTGGAAAATATTATTTAATTGGCAACTGCATTAATTGGCATTGATATAAAATGGAACTTGAATTGACTGGAAGGTAAAGCTAGAAACAGGAAAATTACTGACTGTAAACATGAGATTGCAAGGCAGGTTAGCCCACACCCCCTCTAGGCACAGCCAAAGTCATTGTCAGGCAGATTACGAGGCAACTCTGGGGACATTAGGCTTACATTGAAGCTGGACATCTCTGTGCAGAAAAGCGAAGTTCCCACCCAACTGTGATTATCTTAACCCTGTTGCCTCACACCTGCTTTGTCCCTCCACCCTCTCCACAATACAGAGCTTTAACAACAGCCATTACCCCTTTGTCACCTAAACACTAAGACTATTAACTTCACCTGGACTTCATTGTTTGTGTTGCAACTCCTATTGTCCACTTGACTGGGAGAGCGATTTACATCCATACTGGCAGGGTAGTTTTGGGGTTTAAAAACCTTCAGTTTTGAGTGGTTCAGAGCAATCTCTTGCCTTGCTGAACACCACATTGTCACCTAGATTTCTGAATGAGAACTGTCCTTAATGCCTACCTAAGCCACATCGCTACTTTTCCTCACTAGTCGCTGGACTGGTAATTATCACCCAAACCCTGAAAGTCCTCTATCCACAACTTTCCTTCCTTTACCTTCGGTTAATCCTTGTGTGAGTGCTTGGATTTTTTGTGTGTATGTGTGACTCTTTCAATAAAACACATTTTTAGTTTACACTTTGGATTCTCTGGCTGGTTCTTTCCTGTGTGACTCTGTAAACATTGGTGAAAAGATCTCATTAAGTTACCCCCCTCTTGCAGGCCTCCTAATTTTGAGCTGATCAATTCCCCTTTGTCATGTGGAGATACTGGCATTGTTGGTGGACCCCTGGGACACTCACATTTTGAGGTAGAACTGACCAGACTACAAATTCCAGAATCCCATAGGACAGAGCCAGGGCATTTACAGTAGAATAATAGGGTTATAAGTCATACACTCTCAGCCTCAGAGGAAGGCAAGGGCAAACTTCCTCTGAACAAATCTTGCCAAGGAAATCCTGCAATAGGTTCACCTTAAGGTTGCCATAAGTTGGACACAACTTGAAGGCACACAGCAACAATGCTTGAACATGAAAGGACAAAACAAAATGGGGTAAAATTAGTATACAGTACTGTTTTAAAGAACCTTTAGGCTTAGTTTCAGGTTTAAGTTTAATGGAAATAGAATGTAGCATTAAGATAAGTTTTTAAAAGTGTAGATTTAGAACCAATTGAGCCAAAATGAATGAGACGTAGGAGTGATCTCTAAATCTTTACCAGTAGCTGTCACAGGAGAATGGGAACTGTTTGTTGTTGCTGTTGTGTGCTTTCAAGTCATTTCCAACTTAAGGCAACTCGAACGCAACCCTAACACAGGGTTTCAGGGGGAAGAGTTTGTGTGATGCACCAAAGGTCACCCAGTGGGTTTCCATAGCCAAGGCAGGAACCGAACCCTGCTCTCCAGGGTTGTAGTCCAATGCTAAAACCACCCCACTGGCTTTCATACAAGGACCATAGAGCTGAACATTTCAGTCCCATGAACCTCAATCTGACTCCACAAGCCCAACCCTTGGCAAGATTGCTATTTGCAATAGCTGAACAAGCTGTTTTTATAGCTGAGTTATCAAATGTTATTTATTTGGCCCTTTACTAAACTCAAAGTTAAGTGAGACTGGGCCTGACCCATAATACTTGGCTGCTTCAGGTGAAGAACAAGATGCCACCCACCCTGTTCCACACTGAAAGTTGATCTGATTATCTATTCAAAATTTACAACAATTTTTAAAACTGTTTTCACAGATGTCATGACTTATGATTCAAATGAACTTTCAATGGGTTATTTCCAAGCTCTGGCTCTTTTCTATAGCCCAGGGCCAGCCTGACACTTTCTTGTTTGAGAAAATTGCACTCCCCACTCAACCTAAGGTCTGTGTTCCCTAAAGCCAGTACCTTTCTTCATCCCTAATAGTAAAAATATATTAACAACAAATTAAATAACCCACCATTTGCTGACCTTCTAACAAATTTCTAACAATTAACATCTGCTGCTCCTTGAAGCAACAACCTCACTCTGAAGGTATCCACACTACAGAATTAGAGTGCTTTGATACCACTTTAACTTTAGATGTATCTGTCAGAGAGCTCTAGTGCTGTAATTCAGAGGAGTGCACTAGATGATTATTTCTCTCACACCAAGCTACAAATCCCAGGATTCAAAGGGACAGAGTCTTGACAGTTAAACTGACATCAAACTGCTATAACTGGGGGCAGGTATAGATAAATTCTCTACTTATTGGTAAGCCTAGGCTGTGGTAAATAGACTTTGCGATTCCCTTTTATTGCAGAGTTGCAGCAATTAAAGCTACACTTAATAGGTTTTCTTGTTCTACTGTTCCTTACCCCCACCAACATCCAATGTAAAAAAGTTACCATGATAAAATTTCTGACCACAAACCTATAAAAAATGCACCTTTCAAAAAAATTCATATTAGGTAAAGATGTAAACAAAAGGGACATGAGGTTTATGTTGGCAGAAGAACTGTGTTTTACCAGAAATGCTTTTCACCTTGTTGTTGTACCAGTAACGAAAAGCTGTACATAATAGGTCATGATTTTCTGGTGCTGGAAAAATACAGATTAGACAAAAAGGCAGGAGTTACTAGGATTGATTTGTCTTCTATTCTGTGAATCAGATAAAGTTTTCTGCAGATAAAAGTGTTCTTTTTCTGATATCATTTTTCATACTTGCCAAGTATGAAAAAGTTACAGAGTATATTCCTGCTATCTAGGCTGTCAAAGGCCATTTCTGCACTAGACTGTTACGGTGCTATTATTCCACTTTCAACATCCTATGGAGTCCTGGGGTTTGCAGTTTAGGCCCATCCCTAAATTGCAAACCTCAGGATTCCATAGGATATTGAAAGTGGAATGATAGCACTGTAACAGTCTAGTGGGTGAATGGCCAAAAGCTCAAATCCATCAATCTTCTGCCTGGAGTCTGAGGTGTAAAACTGTGATGGGTGATCTCTTTGATGGCAAGACTCAGCTAATTGCTATTTGCTGTCTGAAGTCACAAATATAAAAACAGGGATTTAGTTCCTTTTTTGCGGTCTGCAAAATTTTTTTTACAAGGAGTGAAGCACCAGGTGTGGCATAGCCATTTTAGATTCCGTAAAACTGGATGTTGCGCCTGAAGTAATTCGTCAGTCTAAAAGAAACATCATTTTGTCTGGTTGTTGAGAAGGACCTGCGGGTCAGAGATTGATGCTCTAATTTGTTTAGATGTATACTGACCACCTGATAAATCTGGGATCTCAAGGTTCGTTTGACATGCCTCCCTGACAGTCCTTAGAATAATTCTAATGGCTATTTTGCCTTTCTTAACAGCAGAGTAGGTAGTGCTATTGACTACATCTTCTGCTCTTCAAAGCTATTGTCCTATAGAATATTTTAGACCACCCAGAAAGTGATCATATACTTAACCTTCCTTCTGTCTCCATAATAGTTCCTCAACAGTCCCCTCTAGCTATTGATCTGGCAGAGGGAACAATAATTATGGAGAAATGCTTAAAGTGGTCTCCTTCTGTTGAACTTTCACCCCAGTATCATCTGAAATTCTTACCTTTTGAATGTACATCAAATCATTGTCAAAGGACACATAGATCATGTAGAAGGTCTTATGATTATTGTTGCAGTCCTAAGGCCACTTTTAACTAGAATGGTCCATCGCCCTAAAATGTCTTCTGGCAAAGTGGGCTGGTATGATAATGAATGTAGGCAAACCAAAAAGAATCTGGCTCAAATAACCAGGGGGGTAAAGCAGATGAAAGTAGATTTGGAAGATTTGGCTTCCTCCTGCCAAATTTATAAGGATCTGTTAAGAAAGGAGGGAAAGGACAGTGGAAGTAGCTGGGGTTGTGTTACCACCATGAACTGGCCTGGCCTTTGGTAACCTTTAGATATCGTTTTGATATCATAATTCGGCCCTGCTCTGCCACCAGCCAAGTGTGAGGCCACCGAACAAGCGCGAAGCTAGGCATGTCTATTATCTGCTGAGTCACATTTGCAAAGCAAGCCAGAAACTGCCAGATCTGCTTTAAGGGACCTCCCAAAAACAAACACCTTCATTACAGAAAACAAAGAGACCTCTGCCCCGAGAGGGCACCCTGGTGAGCTAAGTGCTTAACTGCCAAGCTAGCCGCATCTAAATACTGGCCATACTATTGTCAATTCAGACCATAACTCAATCATGTAAATTCTGACCTTTTGGAGACATTGTCTCCAGCCCAAAACTCATTGTTTTCGCCCAAGACCAGGCTAGTCTACGGTCATTCTTTCCCTGATAAAAATCCCCAGTTCTGAGAGCTCTTCGGATCTCTCACTGGAACGCTCGGACTTCATTGAACTTCCATCTCGCCTTGCTGCCGCTTTTTCTGCGAGCTCCCCTCAGCCGTCACGCCAGGTTTCCTTCTCTCCAACTGGCTTTCTTCAGGACTACGAGAAAGGTGGCATATCACGCATTCCCCCAAATGCTCTTTTCCATTTCTTATTTAGTAGTGAGGCTATGTTTTCTTAATACTTGTTTAATAAATATTGTTGTTAGTTTGAACTGCCTGTCTGCTCACTGACCTGACGCTGTATACATTGGGTAAAAGATTCCCACTAAGTTACCCTGCCTCTCATTAGCCAAGAGAGTGCTCCAGCTAATTTACCCATCTTGTTGTTTTTGTTTTGGTTATTTGGGCGCCCCTCCTGGGACCCCCAAGTCACAGGGTAACAGTTGGTAGCCTTGGAAAGGAATGAAAGACAGTTTTGGAATTTAATTTCAATATCAGACAAGGGATTAGATCCCATATTAGACATATGCATTTCAGCTAATACTTGGTGTATTTGTTTTATTAATATTTTTTAAGATGATGTAGCCAGCAACTTTAATGATTCAATTAGCAATAGGGCTTTTTTAATGGTATTACCAGTATGTCCCCAGTCTCAGAATAAGAAATGAACAAAATCATATGTGCTGTAGCAGCAACAAAGCACCTGGTGAGGATATGATCTTATCAGAAGATCTACAAGAACAGTTCTGAATGGTAGGCCCCTCTGTTAGCCAGACTATTTTCCCATATAAACTCTACAGGCATTTCTTCCAAGGGATGGAAGCAGAGCATAATCTTCCCAATTTATAAGAAAAGAAATAAATCAAATCCTCAGGATTATCAGACAATTAGCTTATTGAATATTAGCTCTAAGATTGACAGCCAATTCCTTCTCCAGTTAGCAATATACTAACTGGGCAGAAATTCTATACACAAATTAAAGGCCAAGGGGTGGCAGACAGCTACTCTTTCACAGTAGGTTTATTTACTAAGTATGAATACAAGATGCTGTAGGCTATACTTCAAAGGAAGGAACTGGCAAGACCACCCTGCCTATGAAATTCATGGGAATGCTATAAGTTGACAATCAACTTGAAGGCACATACACACATATATGTTGACATCCCAGTTTCCTCCAAGAAACTGGGCACAGAGCACATTGACCCCCTTTTAATATTCCCACAACAATCCTGCAAGGTAGGCTAGACATAAAGAGAATGACTATCCCACAGTCACACAGTGAGCTTCATGGCTAAATCAAAGTTGAAGGTGGGTCACCTCTCTACCAGTCTGACATAGTAACCATAATATCCTACTGTTACTTAAAATAAACAACCCAAAAGAGTCCCAAAATATGAACCATGACATCCCACCTCATCCCTCATTTCAATTCACAATGACAATCAGTGTCCTGCCCTGGTAAACTGGGGGTCTTAGATGGGGTAGGAGGTTGGAATTTTAGGGAACAATCAAAAACATAAGAATACTCTATTTTTTAAATCCTATTGAGTCATAATAAACCTTCTATGTTGCTAATTAGTTATGATGCATAAGAAAAATTACTTGTATTTGTACAGTTGCACTTACGTTTTTATTTAATTTTCTCTAAAGCAGGCATGGACAACTGTGGAAGATTAAGGTACCACATTAGCCACCCAGGAGACTTTGGAGGACTGCACCTGCACTACACCCCTTCCACACACAATAAAAGAAGCATTTTTGACCCCCAGAGGCCCCCAAATACCGTCTAGGAGACATAAGGGTGTTCTTTTCATGTTCTGGGGTCCTCATTTTGAGGCAATAGAATTTTTTCAATTTTTTTTTTTTTACAAAAAAACACGTTATTTTTACCCCTGAGGGCTCCAGAGAGACTCCAAACGTGGTGGAAATGTCCTGTCCAGGAATCATTTGGGGGCATTTTTGTACAAAGAATTGACCACTAGAGGGCCCTGGGGGCCAAAAAAATGGCCTTGGCCCCGCCTTAAAGAGACTTTAGTTCAGATTTCCACACTGGATTTCATGAAAAAAAATTTGTGATAAACATTAGCTTTAATATTAAAATACAACATCATATGTAAAGCAGTTCAACAGTTATTTTAATGATATTTTTGGTTTTAAACACAGATTTTAAAATAGTTTTATTGTCCAAGAGCAATTGGGAAAGAAAATATAAGGGAAAAAAATCATCCTTCTCTAAGCCATGCTTGGATAACTATGGATCCAGATGTTTGGAGCTGACAACTCCCATCAGTCCTAGCTACCACAGCAAATAGTGGCAGAGCAAAAACCTCTGGCAGGCCACACAGTTCCCATCACTGACCTAAAACTTACAAATTCTTTCCAAAAGTTCCTTCTACCATTTCCTTTTATCCTTCTGGTTTAGTCTGCATTAAACAAAGTCAGTCAAACAATGATCCATGGTTTGTAATCTTTTGATTTAAATAGTCTGCCAGCTGTCAAAATTTATGTTCTGTCAGCCACTCTGTAGCAATCTCTTTCAAAACCATTTAAATGGATTTATTAAACTTTGTTTCCAATGTTTCAACTGCTTGTTTACAACTGTAACACTTTAATCTAGTATAGCAATGTACCGAAATATCTGTATATCAGCTATCAAGGGACTGCCTTTTTTGTTTTTGTCATTGCTGATCCCTCTTGAATTTTCAGTCTGTTTAAGTCTATAAGCTATCACAGTTTATGATATGCAGTTCTTGTTCTAATTAATGTGGTAGATCCTGGTGTCTAGATAATTCTGTGCTTATATAAATCCACTTTCCTTTCGTGATATTTAAAAATGGTGGCAGCGCTTACACAGACCTGATGTCTGTTGCTGTTTCCTGGCAGTAGATTGCTCTCGATCCCACAGTCCTCTCCACTAAGTGATTGGATCTTCATCCAAACCTTCAACTCCATTGTTAGAACTGTATTGGAATCTTTCTGAGCCTCTCTGAATCCTTTTTCCCTGGGGGTGATATAGGTATGAATTAGAAATAATAAATTAGAAATAAAGTAGAGCTGGGGGCTTAGGTCAGAGGAACGGAGAAAGATTTAAGAAGGGTAAAAAGGTCACGAGGGCCAACGTATCACGTAGCCAGGGTGTTGTTTGTTTATTGACTGGCTGCGGTAATTGCAGATTGTAGAGAAGCACTTTCCGGGGTCTGAGTGCGGGGGTAATTAGCTAGTAACAGCATGTGGTATTTGTGACCCCGGAGGGGCGGACCGAGATATGCCTGTGATCTTTGCCTGTGATCTTTGTGTATGCTGTGAACTTTGTCTATAAAAGAGCTGTGAAACTTGAATTCAGGGCTTTTGGTCTTTTGGAAACATCCAGCCAAAAGCCCGCGCGTAATAAATTACTCTTTTTCTTGCTCTGTGGTCTCTGTGTTCTCTGGGCTCCTGCAACATAAATGGTGCCGTGACTCGGATCGCTGCAGGCACTGAGACACAGAGGTGGCGTTTTGCCTGCTCTTGAGTTGCCTTGCCAGGTGGGGGGGCTTGGCGCACGAGCCCCACATTGGGCCCACCGGCTACCTCCTTTTGCCGGAATGGGGGAGCCTGCGCTAGGGGTGCCCAAACGGCAAGCGCTGAACCGAGGGAACCTTCCTCCTGGAAGCAGAGTATAGAAACTGAGCCCTGCCTCCACTGAAAATTTCCTCTGTGTTCGATTTGGCAATCATCATCTTCGGAGAAGTGGTTCGTGGTCCGCTGTGCCGTCAAAAGACCTAGGCAAGTAGAATCTGGTTAGAGGCCAGACGCCCCACTCGCTTCAGGGTGGAAGGGGAGCCTGATCACCTCCCAAGCGGACACTAGTACTTAGCCGTAAAAGCGCTAAGGAAACTGTTCCGCTTTGTGGTACGGGATGGCGGGAGGCAGGGACTGTGTGTGCGAGTGTGTGACTGTTGTGCGGTGATTGGTTGCTGCGGTTCTGGCTATTGACCATGATCGTCCAGCGATACCAGCCAGTGACACGTGCGTGTGCTGTTTTATTCCTCGTGTGTCGGTCGGTGAGACCCCTTTACTCACCGACCATTCCCTTCCCCTATTGTGTCTGTCTCATCTTAGGCGGGAGGACATGGGAGGTGGCGGAAGCAAGGGTTGCACCCCTCTGCAGTGTATGCTGAAAAACTTTAAGAAAGGGTTTAGTGGAGACTATGGAGACCCCCCCATGAGCCCTCAACAGTTGCGGTTTCTGTGTGAAGTAAAATGGCCATCATTCAATGTAGGATGGCCCCGAGAGGGGTCTTTAGAAAGTGATAAGATCAGCAAAGTGTATTCTGTGATAGTGGGAAATCCGGGGTACCCAGACCAGTTCCCTTATATAAATTCATGGGACACTGTAGTGCGTCCTTCCCCACCGTAGTGCGTCCTTCCCCACCGTGGTTACAGAGATGCCAGGAGTCACAGGCAAAAGTTTTGGTATTGAGGAAGGAGAAATTGGCTAAAAAGTTAAAACCAGTGTTAGAAGTTCCTGAAGAGGATCCCACAGAGCCCTTGATTTCCAACTTCAAAGGCTGACAGCCCGAAAAACTTTTGCTGTTTAAAGAACTCCACTTTCAAACAGTTGATTATGCTGCCACAGCCACTGAAAGTTTTTATTTTCAATTGCTTTCAAAATGTCAGTTTCTCTCTTCTTCTCCCACTTTTCCCCTTTGTCCTCAGCTTACTTCAATTGCTGCAAAATGAGGTCAGAGTGCAAAAACTGTATGTGCTATTAACTCAACAGCTGGGAAAGTGGAAGATGGAGCAGGATCTTGCCCTTCCCAGTAGGCTCAGGCAAAAGCAAACTACTGCAGCATCACCCATTTTGTCTATTCTTCCTCATTAATCATTTTTGCCATCTCTAATGTTCTTGGGCAGACATGTTCTGGGTTCTATCTGTGAAGCACTGGAGGGTGTGATGTATATGATAATAACAAATGAATGCAAGGAGGAATAAATTCATAGATGAAATGTGTATATGTGTATCAGAAACAGCAAAAACATACCCCAGAATGGATCAAAAGGCAATGAGCAATGAAGTGTCATTGCCCTGAATGCCAGCCACAACACACAATGTGGCCCTCTGGTACACTGGAAGAGCCAAAAGTGAAAGGAAGGCCTTCTAGTTTTGGAGCATGTCTATACTACTCTAGTGAAAATGCTAGACTCTAGTTGCTAAGCAAATGTCAGCAATGAACTGGATAAGGGTTAATTACTAACTGAAAGTCAGTACAGATAAGTTTAATATTCTGTTAGCAGGCAGTTTATCTGGTCAAGAAAATGGTGATCAGCATGGGTGGGTTATACTCTTTCTAAACGATCAAGTTCAAAACCGTTGATTTATCCATTACTGGAAAAAGAATACTAACAGCAGAAATAATAATAGCTTACTTTGCTAGATGCAGAAGTATCACCTGTGACAGAAAACATCTTTAGCAGCCCAGCTGTGGCCCTCCTTTGCAGAGATAACCTGATACGGTTTATCCACGTCCTGCTGACATTCAGATTAGACTTCTCCAAAGCCTTCTAGGTGAGACCACCTTTGAAGGTGACTCAGAAAGGGGCCAAAAGAGGGGCAGAAAAAGGAGGCACCACTTCTGTGAAAGTTTCTAAGGAAGGAAATTCAAAATCCTTTTGGCATAAGCTTAAACTTAAGCTCTGTCCAAACAAATGTTCTGCTTATGTGGTAGTTAATAACACTTCTTAATCATTTTATTGCTTGTTCCTAGTAACTATATTTGCATATAAAAAATAGGGAGAAAAAAAACCCTGTGCACATAATATAAAGAAAGAACAAAAACAATTTCCTTGTCACAGATGGCAGCATTTCAGAATTACTCTAAAATCTAGAAACATTACAGCAGTTCTGTAAAATCTAGAAACAAACAGGAATATTTTTAAAGCTCAAAGCTGTCAGAGGCTATTCACCAGACATACATTTCTAACAATAATGAAGAGTTACTGAGTCTCACTTCATTCATCACATTTTTCTGCTATGACAGAGCATAAAAGATTAATATTTAAAAATTATAGAAGCAAATTTAAGAATTATAGAAGCAAAATCCATAATATAAATACAATGGTACAGAACAAACATTAAAATATGTGCTATTACTTACTATCAAAAGCTTGGACCAGATGCTTGCAAGAGAAGACTGATATATAATGCTAGCCTTATTCTTGGAGCTTAATACTGAAAGGGAAAGGGAAAGCAGTCTTTTACAGCGAGGTGAAGGATCATATAAAAACATACAGAAGAGTCTTGATTAACTGGGTCATTTTTATTGTAGAGAAAATGCAGCTGTTGGACTTGGTCCCAACTGTTTCCAGTCTTGACTTGGGTTTTCTGTTGAAAATAACTGCCTCCTGGCTGCTTTCCCCATCCCTTGGAAGTGCTGTATACTGCAAGCACCCTAGTGAGTAAAGCTGAAATGGTACTGAAAAGCAGCCTCTTGGAGGGCATATACCAGCCAAATAGTTTTTTTATTTTTTAAAAAAGAAGAGAACAAATAAAGGGCATCAACCACATCTGAGCACATTCCAGATCAGGCCCCTTCAGCTGCTCTTTCTGCAGAGTCAAAATGACCAGGTTAACCGTGTTTATTTAAAACACATGCCTAAGATTACATGCTCTTGCCTTAATTGCTTTGCATTTTATTGATTTTTCTTCTACTGCTTCTTCAATGAATTTTCCTGTTTTCTTGTTGTTGTTGCTGCTGTTGTTTTGTGCCTTCAAGTCATTTCTGACTTATTGTGACTCAAAGGCCATTTCTGCACTAGACTGTTATAGCGCTATGATTCCACTTTCCACATGGCCCCTCCCGAAATTGCAAACCCCAGGATTCCATAGGATGTTGAAAGTGGAATCATGTGGCCC
The DNA here is from genome assembly GCA_948472985.1 of Iguana delicatissima. Taxonomy (NCBI): domain Eukaryota; kingdom Metazoa; phylum Chordata; class Lepidosauria; order Squamata; family Iguanidae; genus Iguana; species Iguana delicatissima. The sequence continues at coordinate 64,575 of CAOKZL010003264.1, read as the reverse complement.
CTCCCGAAACTGCAAACCTCAGGATTCCATAGGATGTTGAAAGTGGAATCATAGTGCTATAACAGTCTAGTGTGGAAATGGCCATAGGCAAATCTATCACAGGGTTTTCTGGGGCTGAGTGTGACACACCCAAGGTCCTCCAGTGGGTTTCCATGGCTAAGCAGGGAATTGAATCTTGGTCTCCAGGCTCATAGTCTGGTGCTCAAACCACTACACTATGCTGGCTCTCATACATTCTTATGTACATTTTTATGTACCAATAGTCCATTTTTTTTCGGGGGGGATAATATTCATATGTCCTACTGGACCATACCAACAAAACAGTTAACTCATTTCAGCTACGATTCTGAGTTTGTGGCCTTCTCAAAATCTACTATTTCAGTTTTACCCATCCAGGGGTGCTATATTGGACCACAGACTGGCATGTGTGTTGTACTTGGTATTACTCTGATCATTTCAACATTTATATTTTGTCAATTTAGGATTAAATCTACATTCATTGCTTTTCAGGTTGATTCCATAACCTGTTCCACATCACCCTTTTGAGGCTTATTGGCCAAGAATGCAAACTGCCAATCATTCTGACATTGCCACAGTGCATTGCTCCAACATGTTGTGAGATAATTAAAATTATAATCCAGTCCCTGCTGCCAGTTGGTAAATTTGAGTCAAGGAGCACAGGCAACTGAGAGGGTCCAATGTTGTTGGATGGTGTTTCATCCGTGCTGCCATCAGCCCTACTCCTATTCCTGCATTGTTGTGTGCTTTCAAGTCCTTTCCAATTTACAGTGCCCCTAAGGTGAACCTATCACAGTGTTTTCTTGATGAGATTTGTTCGGAGGAAGTTTGCCTTTGCCTTTCTCTGAGGCTGAGATAGTGTGACTTGCCCAAGGTCATCCAATGGATTTCATAGCTGTGCACAGATTTGATCTCCAGTATCATAGTCCATCACTCAAACACTACGTGACTCTGGCTCTCTATGTGTTCACACAACCACTAAATCCCAAGTCACATGTTGCAAGAAGTTCTAATACCATTTTCTGTATGTCTGAGGAAGTGGATTGTGATCTATAAAAGCTCATTCTAGAATAAATTTGTTAATCTTAAAGGTGCCATTGGGCTCTGCTGTTTCACTGGAACAGAATGACACAGCTATCCCACTGAAGATAATAGTTAGCCTACCATGAGCTGTAAGTACTCATTGATGAAGGTCCACTGTATCTCTGCATGAGTCATTCTTCTGGCCTTGTTTTCTTCTCATCTGTCTCTGTTAGGATGGGTGATTCTACCATCTCCTTGCATCAGCAGTGATTGGATCCACCAGTCATTCCTGACACAGCGGAACTTCCTGTCCTCGAAGGAGGCACACCCAGAACAGTGACGCTTCCAGAAACCAAGGGGTTTGCCACTTCCAAAGGGAGATACGTCTTTCCTTTATACAGGGTTTTTTTTTTCTTTGCAGCCATAGGACTGAAGCATGCTTCTAATTTTAAATGCATTTGGTTGAGGAAATATGTCTCAGCGTTGGCTAACGCTGCCTGGAAGTAATTTTGTTTGGCAACAAAGAGTTTCCAAGGAAAGCTCGAGCATGAAGTCTCTGTATTAGAATTTGTTAGCTATTGTATCGTAGACCTTAAGCCTCAAAGCGTATTTAAGGATGTAGGAAGTTACTGAACTCCAATAAGGGTTTCACTCTTTCTTGCCTTGCTAGTTTATTGATCTTCCCTCTAGCTGGGAATCATTCACATCAAATGAGGCATGAAGAGTTCTTTCTAGTCAATTATAACACTATGATTCCACTTTAACTGCCATGGTTGCATCCTATGGAATCTGATGAGGCACTAGAGGAACTCTCTGGATGAAGATTCTAAAGGTCCTTCTGTAAAATGAAGTTTAATTATTTAATGGATTGTATAATTTGTTTCGTGAATTATAGTGCTATAGTTGTGTAGTGTGAAAGGGCTGTCAAATCACTTTAAACTCTAGAATTAATTGTTTTATTTAGGGGAGCTCTAAATGATAACTGTGTTATCTCACTTTCATCAAATATAGTAAGCCACACCTTCTGTGTTTCCAATGTCACACTTATTCTAATGAGTGAGGATCTGGACCTACCCCCAAGTCCTGCCCCAAATGTCTCACTGGGAACATCTTGTCTGACTGGGCTTTATCCTTTTCATAGAAATATGGCTCTTCATTCACTAGCTTTTTGGAATTTCTGCCTCTTGATGTCCTTGTGAAAAAAATTGTTTTAATCATTTTTTTCTTTATACAGTTGTATAATAAAATCCCAGTTTATGTATCTAAGCACCCAAGACTGTTTCTTAGAATAAATGTGCACTTATCTTTAAGGTGCCACAGACTTTCAATTATTTTTCCAATAATAGGGATCTCATTTTTATGTGACATGAAAATCCCCTTGACATCACTCCTTCCTATTATGTTGGAGGAGCCTATGCAGTGGGACGTTACCCCACAACAGCTCTAAAAAGTGGTTATATTGGGGAAAGCTTCGACTCTTCTTACAAAAGAACAACAGAAGAGCCCAGATGAAGGAAGCTATAGATCATTCCCACAGCCATGGACCAGATATCTGTGGAAATCTCACAACAAGGGCAGCAACATCTTCCCAGTTGTGTTCCCCAGCAATTGGCATGTAAAGGCAGACTGCCTCTGCTAATGGAGACGTTGGCCAGAATCCTTTTAGTGACATATATGCTGGTGTAACCCCCTGTTACATACCAGTGTATGTCCTCTTACAGTCATTGCAAAAAGAGGTATCCAGCACCTACTTGCATACCAACAATCCTCCCATGCAGCTTCAAGGCAACAGGTCACATCCCCACAATTTCATTAGTGTTAGGGGTCTCTTGGACACCATTCGGCTATTTTTGTGCAGCTGGGCTAATGCTCCTTATTTAAGCCTGATGAGATTGTTGTTCAAGCTTTTCTGCAAGCAGCATTGTATAAAGGCATTTATGTTATAAATCATATCTGTAAAGTTTATTCAAGGAAATAGGGCATTGGGACATTTCAATTGCAGGAAGGCTGAGTCTGTGAAACCACAGAGATCTCCTTCAACAATATTGTTTATAGGAAGTGCAGGTCCTAATGGTGAGGTTTACCTATTATTATGCTACTTGAAGTGTTCACAGAGGGATCCCTTGAAGTGTTCTCCATTAACTTTCAGTTAGGAGGAAAATGTAAGAGTAGGTTAGATTTCCTGATAAAAGCAGTTATACAGTCCATTGTTCCAAGACTCACTCCTTTGACAGGACTTTGCTCAGACAAAGCTGCAAGCTGGGGATGGAGGGTGATGATTCAGGGTCTTCTCCCTCCCCTTTGTATTTTAAACCACACATGAGGCTACTCCTTAAGAAAACATTAGGCAACATACACACCGTAATCCACATACCACTCCCACCCTTTTTTTTATGTGAGCTGAACTTCCTGCTGCAAGTTTTTGTACCAGGCTGCTGAAATTTGGCAATGGAATTACTTGTGAAAATACATTTTTATTGCACATGTTTTCAATCATGCCCCAGGATGTAGCATATCTTGACCTCAGTAAGGCGTTTGACAAAGTTCCACAGAGAAGCTAGTAAAATGTGGGCTAGACAGGGCTACTGTTAGTTGGATTTGTAATTGTTTGACTGACTGCACCCAAAGGGTGCTCACCAATGGCTGCTCTTCATCCTAGAGAGGTGACTAGTGGGGTGCCACAGGGTTCTGTCCTGGGCCCAGTGCTATTCAACATCTTCATCAATGACTTTAATGAAGGAGTGGAGGGCATCTGATCAAATTTGCAGATGATACCAAACTGGGAGGGGTTGCTAACACACCAGAGGATAGGATCAAATGTCAGTACAACCTTGATAGATTGAAGAGCTGAGCCAAAGCTAACAAAATGAATTTCAGCAGAGACAAATGTAGAGTCCTGTACTTGGGCAAAAAAAAATGAAAGTCACGAGTATAGGATGGGGGACGTGTGGCTGGATAGCAGTACGTGTGAAAAGGATCTAGGAGTCTTGGTAGATCACAAGCTGAACATGAGTCAGCAGTGTGATGCAGCAGCCAAGAAAGCGAATGCAATTCTCGGTTGCATCAATAGGAACATGGTGTTTTGATCGAGGGAGGTAATAGTACCACTCTATTCTGCATTGGTTAGGCCTCATTTGGAATACTGTGTCCAGTTCTGGGCACCTCAGTTCAAAAAAGATGTAGACAAGCTGGAACGTGTCCAGAGGAGGGCGACCGAAATGGTGAAGGGTCTGGAAGACATGCCCTAGGAAGAACACCTTAGGGAGCTGGGTATGTTTAGTCTGCAGAAGAGAAGGTTAAGAGGGGACATGATAGCCATGTTTAAATATTTGAAGGGATATCATGTTGAGGAGGGAGCAGGCTTGTTCTCTACCGCTCCAGAGACTAGGACAAGGAGCAATGGATTCAAGCTGCAGGAAATGAGATTCCACTTGAACCTCAGGAAGAACTTCCTGATGGTCAGAGCTGTCTGGCAGTGGAATATGTTGCCTTGGAGTGTGGTTGAGTCTTCTTCTTTGGAGGTTTTTAAGCAGAGGCTGGATGGCCATCTGTTGGGAATGCTTTGATGGGTGTTCCTGCATAGCAGGGGGTTGGACTCGATGGCCCCTGGGGTCTCTTCCAACTCTAACTCTATGATTCTATGATTCTATAGCAATAGTAATAACAATGTATTTTTAGCGAATTGCCCCCAACAAGCTGGGTACTCATTTTACCAACCTACGAAAGGATGGAAGGCTGAGTCAACCTTGGAGCCTGGCAGGATCGAACTCACAACCTTGTGGTTGCAGTACTGGCATTTAACCACTGCGCCACCAGTGCTCCTATGCCTTCAAAAGCACAAATTCCCCTTTGAAACAAAGTGCATGCTCCCCACGTGCCCTACTGCAAGCAAAACAAAAAAGTATGGGTTTAAATTGGAAATTGGTTTCTGTTTGCTTTTCCTTCCAAATGTCAACAGTGAATGGTGACAGTGAGATGGACTTCATCAGTATTCAGGTAGCGAATTGCTCTGGACTTTGTTTTGTTACTCAGCTCTGCCTTAGACGCATCCATATTTTCCTGCCAGCTCACTAGTTGTGTGTATTGAACAAATTTCTCTTCTCTTTCTTTTTCTCTCTCTCTCATTTTACTCAATTGTTTCCCAAGAACAGGGTTCTGGTCTCCTAGAACTGGGATTCAAGACAGCTCTGTATGCTATTGCCTTTTGCAGGTACCTGGTAGACTGTGTACTGTGCCCTCTGGTGGTGCTGTTTCTAAATACCAGGTTGATGCGTAAGAAATCTTCACCCATCCATGATATGCTCATAGATGAAGGAGCCAATTTGCCAGGCATTCCCAAAACTTGGGTGGAGAAGCTAAACAGTGTGGGCCTGTTTCAACTTTGCTCAGCTTTGAGAAGTCAGTGCAGCACCAAGCTATGCCGGAAGGTAAGCAGGAAGAGTAGCAATGATCCACACAAGTTCCTTCTTGGTTGCAAGTTCTTCCTTGGGTGGGCTCTTGTGTCAAAAGATTGGAAGTGTCATCCCCAATAATTGTACCCAGCACCCTCCTTGAGACAGCCCATTGAGGTGGTCTGAGGTGTGATGCTGAAGAAATGCAAGACTTTTATCCTGAGAAATTTCATCTTCTGTGCTGAAGGCACCTTAACAAGATCAACTCAGGACATGATGGCCTCCATGACAACTATTGGTTTGTCTCAGTACAAAATAAGGGCAAGGCCATATCTATGTCTCAGCATGAGAGGGAGGGGTTGTTCCTTATATTAAGGGGTCATAAACCACCACATCTTCATGAATGGACCACTTTCTGGAGAAGTGTAGACTCACAGAGCTTACACACACACACACACACACACACACTCATGAAGATCATCTGCCCTCAGAAACACAAAATCAATGGATTCCCTCTGAGAGATTTTCTAGTAGCCAGAGAGGGTGACTCTATCAAGTAGTCTCAATGTGGAATGAGAAGGCATGGCAAAGCATCCATACAGTTGTTTCTGAATACCCTTTATGGCCCTTTGGACTTTGGCACCCTGTTCACTGAAGAACTTCAGCCCACAGAACAGACGTAAGACAAATGGAAAGTAGATGGCACAAGACCTGTTCTGATTCTGTGATCATACCTACTATGTGGCAGTGAAGCCACCAAAAGAAGCCCGCTTTGCTGCTTCCACCATATTCTGTAGTGTACATTAGATATGCACACTATCCACAAGTTTCAGTTCAGACCCTGATTGAGTGTTTTGGAAAAAAGACAAGTTCAGCTCAAATCAGCTCAGACTGTCTGGCTGCTTGGGTCATAGACTCGTAGGATCTTAGATGAAGGGACCACAAGGGCCATCTAGTCTAGCTCTTTGCCATGCAGGAAGACAAAACTAAAGCACTCCTGAAAGGGCCCCAAACCTCGGAGTCATTCACACTACAGAATTATAGCATTATTAGTCCATCTTAACTACCATGGTTCTGTCCTATGGAATCCTGGGATTTGAACTAAGGGAGAGGTATTTAGAATTCTCAGTCAAACAGCTTCAGTGCCTTACTAAGCTACAAATTCCAGGATTCCACAGGAGGGAACCATGACAGTTAAAGTAGAATAATCATGTATAATCTGGGTCCTTGAACAGAGATTTGGAAACTAAATGTTTTGCACTTCATATTTATCACAAACCAAAATCAAAAAATGACTAGAGAATGGAGATTACACATGTGGTAACCCTTCAGAGGAAGGGAGTGATTGTGACTGTCAAATTTTGGAAAAATAGGTTCGGAATGTTTGTGCTATACAACTGTATATTTAATTTTTTTAAAATGGAACTGCAGGTATGTATTTTATTTCTTGGCAGAACTGGAAGAAACTAACAGGCATAATTGCCCTTTCTGAGGAAGAGAGAAGACAGCCAACTTTCAGATGAAAAGGCGGGGAAAATTCCCTATGAAAGTACACAATGAAGCTGGAGGAAAACCTTACCCAGGTCTTTATAGTCAGGAAGGCTGTTGGTTGGAAGGCTCTCAGATATTTAAGAGTGCTAGTGAGACATGTGTATTGATGGCTCAGGGAGCTGACTGAGCAGAGATCCTACAGGCACAGTGAGCAGTAGCTGAGTATTAATTCAGAAGTCAGATTGCTCCTTTCTCCTAGAGGAGCTTCACTGTTTCAGTTTCTGAAAAGAGAGAAGTAGCCTTAAAAGGCCTCGTGAGTAAACAAAAATGGAACAACTGGCCCCTTCTGTAAAGGGGAACCATGCTGTTCTACCTTTAAGCTGGAGCCAGGTGGAAGAGCCTAGGACGGAGTGTGCAGAGGAATCAAGCAGAATAGACTCTAGCTTGGACCATCCCACCTGGCTCTAGCTGAGAAATGAGACTGCAAAGCTTCGTGCTAACAATTGTTCCTCTTTGGTTCCCTCATGTGGCCATTTAAGCCCACTTCTCTCTGTTCAGAAACTGAAACAGTCGCTTCCATTTCTGGGGATGCTGAGAGTATTTTTTCTGTCTGTTCTCTTTTGTTTTGGGAAATTCCTCTCCATCTCAATGCACGCAGGAGTCTGTTCCTAACAGACTGTTTCTTTCTGAAGCAGTAAGCCAATGCCTGAGCTGTGTTAGACTGAAGGAGGCTATCTGGGTAGTGTATCCGCATAAACCTTTTTCCATATTTTCTTTAAATCTCTCCACATAAAAAAAGGTGATGTCAAGGTGATGAATTTTTGCTTGTAAGATCATTATTCATATGAGCTCCCATATGTAGTCAAAAGTGGTATAATCCTTACAAAGTTTACTTTTTTAGTGAAAACTGAGGTTCTGTTGCAACAACTCAGACCAGTTGTTTATTCATTGTTTGACCAGGGGAGAGAGGAGTACTTTGAGGGATGTTTTCAATACAGTAAATAAAATAAATAAAAATCACCCTTCCCATTGGCTATGCTGACTGGGCTTGCTAAAAGGGGAGTCCAGCAACATCTGGGAGGCCCATGCATTCCTCAGCTGTGCAATTGCACTTTGACATTGTTCACAACTTGCCCTCGGTGAGAGCCACAGTCAGGCAACAATGGAACTATTTCACCCCTACTGAGCTTAAGCCTAACATAAGCTATCCAGATGTCATTAAGCAACTGCTAATGGGTTTCAGTGCTCTCACTAACATTAAGAAGGACCTTGATAAGAGCCAAGACCTATGCTCTAGGATTACTGCCTTTTTTGCAAATCATTTAATACCTTCTTGGTCTTTCCTCCCAAAATTAAACACTCAGTTTAGTCTACTGATTACTGTGAACTTCTCACTTCTGCTTTGATAAATTCTGACACATCTTAACCACTTGGATGTAAATTTCTGGTGTAAGAACTGTGACTTCTTCACCTTATTGTTGAATCAAACCATTGTCTTTCAAAGATAATAGTGCCTAATGCATTATATTCAGGTGTCTATCCCAGTTAAGATTCTCCTGCACTTGTGTTTATATTCTACAACTAGCATACATACCTGGTGTTGCCCAGGATTTTATTTTCTCATAGGTAATACTTGTTAGAGATTTGAGATCCTCTGTCTCTAATTCCCCAAATTGTCTTGCCCAGTACCTGTAACTTTTCCCCAGATTCTCCATTCCAACCTGTATTCAGAGTTATTAACATACAGAAGTTGGGTTTCTGAGGGAATACACTGCCCTCCTCCTTGCTACTAGGCTTTATCTCCACAGCAACCAGCCTATTCTCTGGCTGAGAATTCAAAAGGCCCTGCCCTAAACAGCAAACCCCAGGATTCCATAGAATCTTCTCAGGCAGCCAATCATATGAGGTTTTCGCTTGACACAGCCAATCATATGAGGTCTTTGCTTGACACAGCCAATCTTATGAGGTCTTCGCCTGACACAGACAAAGAGAAAAATTTGACTTTCATATATTAGATAACCAGCCAGGACTATATTCAAGAATAAATCTACCCATTGTTTTTCCCCCTTTTATCAGACCTCCAGATGTTCTGCTTCCACAAACTGACATGACAGCTATATTTAAATATTTGAAGGGATGTCATATGGAGGATGGAGCAAGCCTGTTTTCTGCTGCTGCAGAGACTAGGACACAGAGCAATGGCTCAGGAATCTCAGGAAAAGAGAATTCCTCTAAACATTAGGAAGAACTTCCTGGCAGTAAGAGCAGTTCAACAGTGCAATATGCTGCCTCAGAGCCTGGTGGAGTCACCTTCTTTGCAGGCTTTTAAACAGAGGCTGGATAGTCATCTGTTGAGAATGCTTTGATTGTACATAACCCTTGTGGTCTCTTCTAGCTCTATGATTTTATGTAACTCTTCCTTTCTTTTCTGAGTATGATCCAGCTGTGGTCAGGCACTTTTAAGACACATTGATTTTAATGTGTGTGTATATGTACCTTCAAGTCACGTGTGGATTTATAGCATCTCTATGGATTGCATAGGATTTTCCTAGGCAATACTCTGATGTGGTTTTATACAGAGTTAAAAACCTATGGTCTCCAAATATTTCTGTATACAATGTCCATCAACCTCAACGGGTATGGCCAGAGATGTAAGTTCTAGCCCAGTCACAGCTGGACAACCACCAACTGTTGCATCTTTGCTTTAATATGACTTTGACATGTGTTTAATGCTATTAAATCATTGGAAGTTAATTAGATGTTCCTCACAGGTGGACAGTGATCTGTGTGTGTGCGTTTTCTCTTGTCTAATACGCCTCCTTTCTGCCATGAACAAATGAAGGGGGCTGTCAAGGCAACATTTTACATCTTGCTTCATCAACCATGTTTGAGTGTGAGCATTCATGTTTTACTGTCTTGGAAACAGAACCAATACACACGTAGGCAAGTCCTACTGTGTTCAATGTGGCTAATTCCATAGTAAATGGCTTTTGGATTAGCATGCTAGTATTACTTATCATACAGTTCTTTAAACATTTATAAATGCTTCCAGTTTTCTTGCAGAATTATTGTATCTTGAACATGTGCTCCCATGGAACCAATCAATATACTGTAAGCAGACATAAAACAGCTGCTGAAACTGGGCTTGCTTTCTATATTCTCCCCTTTCTCTGTAATATATAAAGATAGAAACATAAGTACACCCAATCAGCCTGTTCTGTTAATCTCTGGTGAGGTTCCATCAAGACCACCATATTAGCTTTCACTCCCAGTCACCTGCGGCTCATGTACCTACAGACAAAGACCATCTGTCAAAGGTGGTATTATGTCAAGGTGGTAGTGATGACACACATGTGGGGACTCCTACAGAGTGGACCACTAGATATATTGGAAAATAAATAACACAGAGAGCCAGTGTGATGCAGCTGTTGGAACACTGGACTATGACTTTGGAGATTGGGGTTCAAAACTATACTCAAATCTACAATCAGCCATGGAAACTCACTGTTTCAGCAAGTAACATTCTCTCAGCCTCCGAAGAAGGCAAAGGCAAATTTCCTCTGGACAAACCTTGCCAAGAAGACTCTGTGATGGATTTGCCTTAGGATGCCATAGTTAGGAAAAGACTCGACATGAGGAACAGAGAGTTTATGTGTTTTACCTCTTCAGAGCACGGGTGGACAAAAGTCAGATCTTCCAACAATATCATTCCAAAGCATTGGCTGCTCTAGTTAGGAGGGATGGGATCTGCAGTCCAGTAGTATCAGAAAGGCTGTACTTAGCCCATCCCTGGTTTACAGCAACCTTCCTCAACATGCAGAGCAGCAAATAGCTCCTCCATTCACCCAGTGGAGAGCAGCATGGATCTAGACCATATGGACAAAAGCTGTTTTGGCTACCATCACCATCTTTGACAAGGGCTTTCACATAAATAATCTCTTTCAGTATGCTTGTCAGTATTTGTAGAGCAACTTGCCGTAGACAGCCTGTGGTCCTCTAATGGGTTAAGTACTTCTCCTGTCATACCTCATCACTGGCCATGCTGGCAGTTTTTGTTATGTACCTTCAAGTGGACTCTGACTTCTGGTGATCCTATCATGGGGTTTTCCTGATTAGATTTATTCAGAAGTATTTGGGCACTGCCTTCTTCTTGGGCAGAGAGAGTGCGGCTTGCCAAAAATCACCCCGTGGGTTTCCTTGGATGGACAGGTTCACTCTGGTCTTCTGGATACCTAGTCAATGCTCATACCACTACACCATATTTGCAACCAAGGGCTAACAATGTCTGATAAGAAATGCAAATCAATATCTGATAGGCTACCGCTTCATCAGCCCTGTAGCAAAAACACTATGTCCTAAAGTCATATTAACAGCCAAGCATCAGTTCCATTAATTTCAATGGTAGAAATCAATGGCACTTACAATGTAACTCTATGAATTTTTGCTTAGAAGTTTCCACAAGGCAACTTAAGCCTGCAACCTTTCTAGAGAGTACATCGCACTGAACTCAGTGGACTTTGCTTTCAAGTAAGCACACTTAGCATGGCACTAAATTCTGAATTTTGGCATGCAGTATAGTAATCCAAAAAAAAAAAATTTGCATCAATTTAATAGGACTAAATTGTGTGATACAAAGAACAGTTGTGAGTTACATCAACATCTCAATTTTTGGTTGGTCATTTTTGGGAGTTTCTGTCCATTTTGTGTATTTTTATGTGAGTTTTTTAAAAGAACATTTAGAAGTAATCTTTCAGTGGCAATCAGCATAATGTGTTCCTTTTAAAAAAGAACAAGATTAGCAAATAACAACAATAAATTACAGTTTTACAAGGAAATGCCAACATGAACATATTAGCATTCAAAATAATGTTTCTAATCCATGGAAGATTAATACATTTTGATACAATAAAGGAGAGGCTGTTATATGGCTTCTGGAACACAGTCTTCTACTCTGGTGAAAATATAAACACACACAACTTGTTCTGCACAAACAGAAATTATGTGACTGAAGATTATATCCTCTCGTACTGAATAATGGTACTGTCCTCTTAGTCAAGATTATCAACAGGACACAATTTTTCCAAAAAATTAGTCCTTGAAAAAGTAAACTTTTATTTTATTTTTTCCCCTTCTAATACAGCACGATAACACTGATTACAAACTAAATGATCAACAGTAAGAAGCAGTTAATATTTTTAAAATAATACTGTATGAATTTACTTGTTTAAAACAAGTATATATAAGCATTTTGGAGTTAGAAGCAAAACCTCCCACTTGAGAAAACATCTGAATTATTGCTCTTCTTGAAAAGGGGAAATATCTTCAGAGCAGCAGCTTGCTGTCCTGGTCCAAAGTAAACACATGTTTACTGGCAGTTGTTTTTAGACAGATGAATGCTGTTTGCCCAAGGAACAACGTACACCTCAAAGTGGCAAGTCATGTGCTGTGGAAAGAAGAGAGAGGACTAGTGAGAAACATGAATACAGCAAGAAATAAGACATAACCTCAAGGCAAAGTTAAACTGGATGAGGACCCTATTTATGCACATTTATGAGCTCCCCTTTCAGAACTGAGGGACAGGGCAATGGCTTTTGACATTCTCTCTTCCTAGGTCCCAGCTGGTTTGATGGAAATGGGGTCTCAGTGATTGGAATATGCAACCTGTTCTGCAGCTGGGAAATGTGGCAAGGATGAGTCTTAAAACCCCCCAGCTCATGGAAAGTCATGGGGAGTTTCGGGAAACAGATCTACAGTGTTCCTCTCACAAGGAAAACTACTGTCTTGAAAGCACTGCATTACAAGCTTGTGTATGCACGCACATTTGCAAAAACACTTGCAGATGCACCATGTTTACATTTGTTTTGTTTTGTTTTTTCCATTTTTATAAACACAGTCACAACCCATCCCTTCCCAAATGCACACTTTTACGTGGTATACTTATGGAGACAAATCTCTGTGGTGCCCCTTAAACCTTTACCCAGCCCTCTTTCTCCCAGTTACAACTACATCCCAGGCCACATACTACTGATTTAGTCCTACAGAATTCAACCAGAGATAGTCACATGGATATGCCAACCCTTACTCTCCCATCACCACCGCAGCATTGCTTCTCAGAGAAGCCAATGGAAGGATAGATAATCAGTGGCCATTCAGGTGTTGGACTTAAACATCCATCATCCCTGACTACTGGCCATGTTGGCTTGGTCTGCTGGATGTTAAATGTCTATCGACATCTTGGAGGCCACACATTCCTCACCAACCTTCTAGTACAAGCGTCGGGGGAGGGGTTCATCTCCATGTTTGGTCCCACTAGAACAGGAGTTGGAATTATATGATCATCAGATGATGTTGAACATTGCAATTCCCAGCATTCTTCACCAATAGTTATACTCGGTAGATTGTAGAATAATGGAAGGAGCCTCACAGGCCAGTGAGCCCAACCCGTTGGTTCATTTGGGATCTCCAGCTAAAGCATTCCCAGAAAGTAGCCACCCAACCTCTTATAGAATATGATCATGGAGGGAGATCCCACCACCTCTCTAGGCAATTGTCAAGAAGCTCCTTCTCTCTCACACACCAGAAAACAAACTTGCCCCCTCCTCTCTGTAACAGCCCTTGAGGTATTTAGAGTGCAGTCATGTCACCCATTCATATTCTATTCACCAAGCTGAACAGGACCAGCTCCTTCAAGTTTTCCTCATCTTTTGTTCTCCATACCTCTTACTATTCTTGCTGTCCTTCTCTGAACCTGCTTCAGCTTGTCTATATCCTTCTTAAAATGAGGCACCCAGAAGTGAATGCAGTACTCCAGATGAAGCTTGACCAGCGCAGAATACAGTGGGACTGTTACTCCCATCGACTTGGAAATTACACTTATATATATATGCAGGCTAAAACAGCATTCACCTTCTTTGCTGCAGCATCACACTGTTGGCTCAAGTTCAACTCGATCAACAATAATCCCAAGGTCTTTTTGCACATAGCACTGTTGGGCCACTCTATACCTGAGAACCGGGTTTTTGTGGCCTAAACGTAGAACTCTGCATTTGTCTCTATTGAATTTCATTTTATTAATTTCCGCCCAATTTTCTAGTTTATCCAGATCCTTTGGAATTCTGATCCTATCTTCTAGTGTGTTAGCCACCATACCTAGTTTTGACCATTCACAAACCCAATGAGATCTGTTGGAAGTTGCAGTTCAACAACACCTAGACTGTTGATGCTACAATATACAAGTACAATATATAGAGATACTGTATGCACAGGTATGTTGTGTGCCCACACACAACATTCCCTGCCAGCCCACCTAAGTTTTTTGTTCTATCACAACCATATCTTCAAATACAATTGTTTACTTTTTCCCATAAGAGGAAATGATAATCATCTCTTCACATAAAAAAAAGGGAGAAGGGAACCTGTGGAGCACCACTGTGGTTGGGGATCAGCATTCTCCTAATCTATGGTGAAACCAGATGTTAAGAGCCAAGACTTTTGCTGCCTTATCCTATCCTAAGGTCTGATGTTTGTCACACCCAACTGTGACAGAAGATTGAAATTTGGCAAAGAGGGAGGTGAACAGGCAAACAAAATGTAATTCAGTTCACGGAAGTTCTGTTGCTTTCAATAAACCCATGCCTGATTATTGAGACAAATGGGTCTGAAGTGCTTAACAATGACTAGATTGTTCTCCAAATTATTAGCAAATATGAAAATATATGAACACAAAACTTAGAAGCATTATACTTGAAATGGTAAATTTAAGTGAAAAAAAAAAGATTTGACAAAAGATCATGCAAAAGTACTCATGGAGCTTTGTACTTGTATTTGCATGTCAGTCAGCTGTTATCGTAACAATAGTAAGAATATTTACTAGAAAGTAAATTAAACTGAAAACAAAGATGAGTTCCTTCCAGTTAAAAATGGATAAAGTTGTGTTGTACATGTTGTGAAGTTAAAGTTATTTTTAAGTGTTTTAGAAGAAAAGAAGTATAAAAATGTTCTAACTATCATAATTGCTAACAGAAAAAAACAAACACTGCTGATGTTGCAGCTGCTACAACAAATGAACTTGGACAAGTATGGGAAGGAAGGCTTTTGTACTGTGCTCAACTAGAAGTCTTCTGACTCATTAAACAGCTGATCCAAGAGCTTTTGACAAGGCAACATTCCTCTCCAAGAAACAAAACACAAGAATCTTTGTATGCTAAACAAAGCCCTCTGCAACCCAGTGATTCCCCCTTGACCCTTTCAACATTTGTTGATTATTGCTAAAAAAAGATGTTAGCTATCTTAAGTAATCAGTCCACGTTAACCAGCCTTTGGACTCAAATTGCTCAAACAAAGTAAAGCAAGCAGGGGGGTGGGGGGCAGGGAAGAACAAGATGGCCTTGTGATCTGAGAGCACAGAAAAGTCATGGCTCTGGTCTAGGCATTTCAGCCATACAGTCAGATTAAGTAGAAAAAATTTTCAATGGTAGTTAAGTCCCATTGAAATCCATAGTGCCAGTTTATAGCAACCTAAGCCACAGAAATTTCAGTGGCATTTGGGGGCAAAATCCTACATTGGTTGCCTGGGAGTAAGCTCCAAACAATTCATTGTTCTGAATCAACTTGCTTAGTTTTGTACTATAAATAGGAATGATTTTCCTTTGAAAAGGGGGCCTCTCTTACAGAAGGGGTGGGAACGTGCATGATTTAATTGTAGAATATTGAGATTAGAGCCCATATATATATATATATATATATATATATATATAGGGAATTCTGTGCAGATTTACTTCAAAAGTAAGTCCCACTGAACTCAATGGGGTATACTCCTGAGTACACATAAACAAAGAATTGGATCAGGGTTTTGTGTAGCCTTCCTTAAATATATTGTGCTAAAAGTCCCATCATCTCTGAGGATTTGGCCCTGGATGTATTAGGTAAGGATGATGGATGAGTCATTAATTCTCAGAGCCAAACTACACTGCATGCATCTTTGTTTCTAAGCTGTAGTGCTCTGTGTTTGGAGTTTTGTTTTTAAACGTGCAAATTGCATTAGCAGGATATGTGTGCTGATAATGGTATCAAAACAGGCACAGAGAATGGCTTTAAACCTTCCCCCCGCTTCACTCCTGAAGAAAATTTCATGCTTTCCAATCCTATTAATAATTAGCATACACATGCTCTAATGATAATGCTATTTACATTTTTCGAGATCTGTATAAGAGATGCAAGGACATATTTAAATCCTGTCTGGTTCAGTCCTGGGTCTCACAGGATACTGAAGATAAGGCAGGAAATCCTGTCAGCCTGATATCTTATGTTGCTCTTTAAATTGAGACTTCTGCAAGATAACTTGGTATAACCTGGTATATCATTTACATTCAGCAGCCTTTCAACTTAGCAATTATGTTAAATATCTACCATTTCAGAAATTGTTACTGAAGGAACAGAACAAGCTGTGAAGACAGGGGAGAATTGTGTCTTGTTTCCCACTGAGTCCTATCAGCCACTGTAAGTAACTACAAGACTGTTATGGAGAAGGATAACACCTAATACCCCCCAGGAAAATGGGGCAATGCCCAGGCCAGATTTAGCTCAGAAATCAACAGTCTTCTCAAGTCTCCACTGCTTGTCACTTATTTTTTTCTTCTCTGGCACTATGAAACACAACCATTCACTAAGGTGTTTTTAAAAAACAGTGCTGGAATTCCAGTAGGACAAGCCCTGTCCAGTATTGTGGCCCTGATCCTGCCTCATTTGTGAAGCACCAGATGAAGGCAGAAGGGGCACTGAGTTTTTTGTGCCATTTTATATAACATCCTGCAGCTTGCATAACATCCTTGTGACCATCACACCTCCTCAGCCTGCCATCATAATCACCACTGTCATTGTGTTACTCTCAATGATGCTTAGTATTGCTAAATGCTGTAAGTTTTGTTGCAGCTGTGACTTCTGTCACATACCTTGGCCAGGCCTGGTCCCTCATGGAAGGCACAACTCTCCAGGTTAGTTGCTGACTTGGTGCAAGTTGTTCGCCCAACTTTAGCAGTTATGATATATTTGATTCCAGCAACAATCTGAAAAATGAGACACAGACAGAGCATAAACAGCACATTCTGTTATGTCCTTACCCCAGGTCATATCTTAGATGGGATGGGATTCAACAGATTTGTAAACAACACCTCAGTGTGATTTGCATCCCACTCCAAGAATGCATTCTAGATACTATCATTTGCCCACATGGGAATGAAGTAAGCAGGACAGAAAAACAATTTTTGCTTATGACATTGGCTACTATGTGAACTTTGGTGTGAATGACTGAGTAAAAAAAATTCACAATAGACACAATTGGTGTCAATGTACAGGAAGAGAAGCAGGAAAATATAAAAGGGGTCTCTGGATACAATAAATTCCTACTGAAATCTCTATTAATGGATTTGATAGAATTGCTTCTGCAAATTACCCTCGTTAGGCCTAGCCTACTTTACAAGAATGACAACAGAGCTTGGAAAAGTTTGTAAACTCTGGATGACATAAAGATAAAAAATATCCCCACCTTCAATTTTCAGGAAGAAGGAAAAAAAATGAATAGATTTACCCACAAAAGAACTTTATCAGTGACTAGAGGGCAATGCACGCTGAATACATCCCCTTCAGTCTTTCACTCAGTACTAATAAAGTTCTTTTAGCTTTCGTTTATCCATGTCACTGATGTGAAATGTGGTAGCAGCCACTAGCCTACAGAGCTTTAGCAAAGATTGTGCAAAATTCCCAGAAGATTATCACCCACAAGGGCCAAATGAAATCTCCAGGTTCAGAGGCAGCACACCTTTGAATAATAGGCAGAAATACAGGGTGAAAAAATTTCTGATGCTTTATTTTTCCATGGAAAATTGTTCATCCCATATACATACGCATACTTTTTGGTTTATGCACAATTGTCTGAGTTGTTCTACTGCAATCAATCATGTTATATGGGTTAAAAATGGGATATGAAATTGTAGTTATTCTTTTGTGAAAGCAAGCATTGACAAACCTTAGTGTTCAAGTGAAAAGACTAACAAATGAACATGCTGCTAAGTGTGTTGTTTTTTTCCACAAAATCTCTTGCTTCTCAAGCAGATAAAACATTGTAAGTTGCCTGTGCCCACAGGCTTACATAAATTCTTTAGAGGACTAAAATGTTCAGCTAATTATACTAAATCCATTTTTTTTTTTGGTTTGAAATGGAACGGATAAACGGTGTAGAAAGTGAGTGAGTCCAAAGGTACTACTTACCAACAAAAAAAATTAAACTGTTGCTGTAACACGCATCAGATACAGTTTTCTTTGTGCCTTCAAGTCATTTTTTACTTATGGCAACTCTAAGGCAAATCTATCACAGGGTTTTCTGGAGCCGAGAGTGTGTGATGTGCCCAAGGTCACCCAGTGGATTTCCATGGCTGAGCAGGGAATCAAACCCTGGTCTCTAGGGTTGTAGTGCAACACTCAAACCACACTGGCTCTCACAACTCTCTCTATGTATCCTTAAAAAATTGTGTCCTTTTAGGTTCAGTCTTAAAAAAAAAAGTTAATGCTATTCTCTTTATGGTATTACAAATATCTTAATGAAATTAATTTCTACATAACATGTTGAATATGGTTGAAGATAATGTTTAAACCAAATGCACTAAATCAAATATCTTTATTTAGAGAATTAGATCTTTTCCGAACTTTTGCCAACTCTGCGTTTACTGGAAAAACCACATCACTGATACCAGACAACCGACCTCTGAACTTTTCAGAGGCATGTGATTGGCTATAGTTATGACAGAGTTGGCTGCATATTGATCGATGGAGATGTCTCCCATGAGTGCATGGGAGAAGTTAACTCTCCAGTGAAATGACTGTTCAAACACTACAGGTTAACAGTGCTGCTATTTATTTGAAAGAGTGGGTGCAAAACAAGCAGATCAAGGGAGTCAGGAATAGTTCATGGTTGTTCATTGCCCTCTGACAGTGCTACACAAATATAGCAGGCACCCAAAAACCTCCTCAGTATTTGGGCCAGAAGTCTACCTGTCTACTGCAAAGGTCAGAAAAGCTATCTTTCTGGACTACATGAGGTTTTTGGGAACTGTCAGCAAAAAAAAAAGGGAGCTCATCCTAGTTTTGCCCTATTGATACGTCCTGGTATAAGCAGCAAGGGACAATTCATATGCTGCTTCTGACAAAGCTCGGGACTATTTAACTCTGTCGGCAATTTGCACTGTCAACCCAGTTCAAGGGGTAGGGATGCATGCCAGTTAGAAAAAAGACACTTCCTTAAATTTCAGAACTGTAAACAACACATAGTTAAAAATAAAGGAAGTCAGGGTGGGAAGAGAAACTGCTGCCTGAGTCTGAGATTAGAAACTGACTCCACTGTAGAGGAATATCTCACAGCCACATCTTCTTTTTATTTTGACAAGGTCAACTACCGCTTGTCATGACAAACAATCAGCTGCTGGCCAAACTGAGTCAGAAGTGGCTACGCTGCAAAGTGGAGTTCTGCTTAAGAGACCATGAGAGGAAGAAGCAGGGCAACATTCTCTCCTGGAGCCTGCATGCACTTTTTTTTAAAATCACGCTGGTCCCTCTGTAAGGAAGGGAGAAAGACAAAGGCAGGTTTCAACCCCTGTGCAGTCCCAAATTCCTTTCAAAATCTTCAAAAGCGCTGGCGCAAGACAGCTTCCAGTTGGACCGTGTCCAAAAACTGTAAGCCGCATATTGGACTTAGTACTGCTAAAGCAAAGAAAGAAACAGAGGAAGAGAACTTTTGTCCTAATTAGGTCAAGAATGTTCCAGCCAACAACAACCCATAATTGCAGCCCACAAGTACATAGGCAAAAAAATGAGGCCTCTCTTCCTCCCCTCTGTTTCAATTACTCCTTTCCTGGAGCACTGCAGGGGTGCAGGAGAGAGGAATGAGGAGAACAGGTCACCAGTGCATAAGAAGAAGCCCACTTCTGTTCTGCTGATCCCTAGGACTGCCAAGTTCCCCCCCAGGCCTGGTCTTGAGCCTTTAATAGCAGTCTGGTATGCAGAAGTTTAGAGCCAGTGTAGTCTAGTGATTAGAGTATTGGACTAGGACTCTAGAGCAGCAGGGTTTGAATCCCCATCTGGCCATGGAAACCCACTGGGTGATTTTGGGCCAGTCACACAATTTTAGTCTAAGAAGCAGCCAATGGCAAATCTGAATATATCTTGCCAAACAAACCCTCGGGCAGGGTCATCATAAGAGTTGACCTGAAGACACTTAATAACACAGAAATTTAGAAGGAAAACTTTCCTATCAACATGCCTACCAGAAGCAAAAATGAGCTGAATTATTTCTGTACGTCCAGTTGCCGTTACAGTTGGCCCTCCACATCCACTGGAGTTAGAGGCACAGGGCCCCTGCAAAAGTGGAAACAGCACAAATATCAAAATGTGTGTGTCTGTGGGAAGGGACCTGAGGCACGGTGGGCAGAGTGGACACTCAAGCCCCAAAGCAGGGCAGAAAAGGGAGAGGGAAAAGTGGTGGAGCAGCATGGTGGCCTATACTTCTTCCCTCTCACCCACCTCCTCCTTTAGGTGTGGGGGGGCAACTGGGAGAGAGTTTGTGGTGCTGAGAAATTGGGGCACAAACTGTGGTTGACAGGAGGAGGACCGAAGGTGTTTTTTAATTATTATTTTTTTTATTAAATTCTGTAAAACTAAAAGTTTATATATATCACATATTGTTTACCTTATTTCATATTGTACACCATTCTTGCATAGATTTTCTATTAATTTTTAATACTTTCTATGCAATTTGGATATTCCTTAGTATTTTATTTAGTCAATCCCTCTTTCCCCTTCCCTCTCTATCCTATCCCCCCTGATCTTTAACAACACATTTTATATTAACAATATTTTTTCCTATCCATTTTTTCCTTCCCCTTCTCTTCTCTTTCTATATTTACTTCCCCTTCCCCCCCCAACCCTCCTTTCTTTATTACACATTTTCTCCAAAGGTAGGTTTTTAAACGGCTGCACATCCTGATCAGAGCAACTGAGAAGGAAGGTTCCCTCGGAAAAGAAGTGACTGAAGCAGGGCAGGAGGTTGGAGAAACTTGCAAACAATCAGATCCATGAATGTGAAGGGCTGATTGTAATGGCGCAGGGGCAAAAGGGGAAGAGAGAAATATGACAAACCACAGAGGGCTCACAAGAAGTGAGTGTCACAGCTCATTGGCACTGGAGTTGTCTGAGTCTCCCCATACAAGGCTCTCATGCAGTAAAACTGTAGGGGGAAAAAAAATCAACAGAAGGCAGCTATTTATGCATATGTCTTCCTGTTATTATTTGGGAATTGGCGGGCACTGTGAATTGACTACCACAAGCAACAGATGAGAGGGCAAGCAAATTGTTCTTGATATAGCTGGACTTTTACAGTCAGGAAGAATAAATGACAAACAGGAGCCTTTTTTTGCTTCAGAGTTGCCCTGAGGGCTAGGCACCTTGACTCTTGAGAGGCGATGGGTTTCTTGAGGAATTTGCCTCTGGCAGCAGAACGTCATGAGTCGCCCCTGAGCACCTACAAGTTGGCCAATACAGTGTTTCACAAACCGTCTATTTCCAGAAACAAAACCAGTAACGAGGACACTGGAAAGGCTAAAGAGAAAACAAGGCGACCTGCTGCAGATACCAGATATTGCAACAAAAGGAGTCCCTGTATTTTTTACTGTACTGTGCCTGACCGGGAGCTGAACTCGAGGGTAATTGCATCTTAGGCCATTTCCGCACTACACTCTTATAGCGCTATTATTCCACCTTCAACATCCTCTGGAATCCTGGGGTCTGCAGGTCCCTCTCTAAACTGCAAACCCCAGGATTCCACAGGATGTTGAAGATGGAATAAGAGCGCTATAAGAGTATAGTGCGGAAGATTCAGAAGGAACTAACAGATAAGGAATCGTATGTTAAATTGAGTTTCAGCAAAGGGGGGAGGGTAAAGAAAAAGGGGGGAAGGGGTGGAACTAATTTTGTATTGTCAAACCTATTGTATGTGTTCTTGTATGGTTTGGTTAGTAGTGTGTTTGGGATGTGGGTTAGTTAGGTGGGTGTATATTATAATTGCTTCGTGAGTATGGAAATGTTTTTGTGTTTTACACCAAATAAAATAAAATATTCCAAAAAAAAAAAGACATCTAGACATGAGGATTCCTAAAAAAAACAAAAAGAAGAGTATAGTGCGGAAATGGCCTTAGTAAAAGCATACAGGTTTGTCATCGAAGGCTGCAGGTTTCAAACACATTTAAGGAGGGTAGACGCCCCGCTGATGGCTGCACCATTTCCTCCCCCCATCCAAAAAAAAGGCTTTCCTGGCAAACCCTGGACATCCATCGGTCTAGGCGTCAGGCCCCTTCCTGTGGATCCCAGCCGCGGGGGACGGGGAGGCGGCTGCCCGGGAGCCCCTCACCTGCTTCCTGACGCTGACGATCTCAGAGACCCGGCTGGCGTACATGTCGTTGCTGGCCCGGTTGTACTCGCTCATGGCGAAGCGGAGGGCCTGCTGCACCCCCTCGTCGCTGGCGGAGGCCTCCATCGGCGCCCCCACCATCCGGAGCTCCGTCGCCAGCGCCGCGCCGATCAGCAGCGCGCCCCACAGCCCGAGCCACTGGGAGGAAGTCATCTTTTCGCCGCGCGGAGGAGCCCGACTGCGCCCGCTCCCCCTCGCGGGGGCTTAACAGGCAGAGAACCGCTCCCGGAGGCGGAGTCTCGTCCCCCGAGCAGGAACCTGGCCGGCGGCTTGAGGGCGGCTCCTCCCTCGGCGGCCGCGCTGGGTTTTTTTCCAGGCGTGCAAAACCCGGGGCGGAGAAACAGGGGCCGTTGCCGCGCTACGTTCTTGTAGCGCCGTGATTCCAGTTTCAACCTCCTATGGAAGCCTGGGGTTTGCAGTTTAGGGAGGGGCCGGCGGCCCCTCCCTAAACTGCAAACCCCAGGCTTCCATAGGAGGTTGAAACTGGAATCACGGCGCTACAAGAGCGTAGTGCGGCAACGGCCAGGATCACCGTTTTAGGCCACTTCCATGCTCCAGCTACTCGTTCTTTCCCCTCGCGCGCTTGTTAGCCGCTAGGCTCCAGGAGCAGATTTCTTCTGACTAAGGCTCTTGCAGAGAATGGAAGAAATCCTCCGGAGTTTGGGAGTTGGGTCTCGTCGCTGTGTGGGTGAACCCCAACTCTGCCTCTTTCCGTCTGCAAGGGAGGCTGCGGAAGTCCTGCTGCGATGAGAAATTGGATGGGGGTGGCGCCTGAGGGCATCTTTCCCCCGCCATAAATTTCCCTTTCCGTTCCCCATCCTGGTGACACTGTAAAGGGAGAGACGCTGAAAACTGTTGGAACGCTCGCTTTGCCGTGTTTTCAATGCCTGGATAACTTTGGCTGCGTCAACCGTATTTTTCTAAATACTCAACTGAAAACTTAAATTACTGTAATGCTAAAAAACTGAGGACTGAAGTAAATTGGGGAGGGGCAGAATTCTTGTTGGGGGGTAATGTCTTCATTTTGCCCCCTTCCCCAGCCAACAGAAAAGCCAATCAGGACTAGGGATTGCAGCCTGTTGTGTTTGGGGTGCGATCCATGTAAAGGACTTAACTGGGAGGTGCCCTTAGACCTAGCATGCTGTTCCTGTGAGCAAGGATTTCTTTGGTTATCTTTGGCTGGTGGGCAAGTTGAACCCCCATACTACAGAAGGCAGGTTTGGGTACAGTGCTTCAAGCCCTGGTTACCTTGCAGTTAAGACTAGTACGACACACTCTCTAGACCCAACAAGGTGTAGTGGTTTGAGTATGGCACTATCTGGCAAATCAGGTTTCAAATCCCTGGTCAGCCATGGAAACCTACTAGGTGGCTTTGGACAAGTCACAGTCTCTCAGCCTTGGTGGCACACCTTCTTGGCATAAATCTTGGCAAGAAAACCCTCTGATGGGATTGTCATACATCAGAGTTGTCTTGAAACAAGACCTAAGACAAAACTGCACTCGGAAAGCTGCTGTAAAATCCCTGTTGCCTGCTGTATGGGACAAAAATTTGAACCGCCTGCATTGCTTTCCAATCCGCTGGTTCAGAATTCAGTTCAAGTCCTGGGTTTTGAGCTTCAGCTTTCAGTATAATGTCAACTCACACAGGCCAACACCCAAGAGGAAGTTCCTTATGAGATTTGCCAAGGTCTGGCCTGACTTCATACAGGATGCTGGGGTAATTTCCCTAGCCACACCCCTTGTATCCTTTAGCAGTATAAATATGGAGAAGAACTGGAGACAGGGCAGGTCTCAGCCATTTTGCTACCTAAGGGCAACAGCAAATGTTCCTCTATCCCACTTCCAGGTGCACAATCTGTAAAGATAGCCAACTTATTTTGGCATAGGCCACGGGAGATTAAATATCCCATAAGAATCTTTCCTCTTCTCTCAAGGTAGTAACACAAGTAAATAATTAACCATTTGCTCCCCTTTCTTACTATCTAGAATTTGCTGCCTGAAGTCATCGCTCCTCCAGCCCATCTAATTGCAGGGACAGCCCTGGAGAGATTATATAATTTTTTAAAAAAAAACAGATGGGGAATGAGAATGTTCTTTGTAGGTGGTAATCGTACGGGGCAGAGAAATTGTTAGTGGAGAAAGGCTGCTTCCAGAATGAGGAAGAAACCACTAAGTAAGCAGCAATAACCAGTGGGGTGATAAGTATCCAACAGTGCCATAAGCTGAGATAAGGGGGAACTTTTGACACATCTAGAAGCTGCTTATTAAGTGTTGTCCTTTGGTTCTCATCTTTCCCAGATCACCGAATAAATCAAAGTAATGAGTGTTATTCTCCAAAATCTGCCTTCAAGTAAGACCTGAGAGACCTACGATTATCATACACAGCTCTAAGGACTGGAGACACAATTGGCATCTTTCTATATCCTGTTACGTTCTGTCCCCCTCCCACAACTATGTGTGCTTAAATACGTTGCTTTTAATATCACTCCGTCTGCAACCCACTCCGTCTGAAGAATGCTCCTGACCGATGGTTGATATTCATTTAGCTCATGCTAAAAAAAAAATAAGTTAATCTCAAAGAGTCTACTAGATTCTTTCCCCACTGTTTTTCGATAACAAGAAAAAAGGAGACTAACATCGCTATCTCTAAAAATACATAACAGTAAGGAATAACCAACTCGTATAGAGAAAAGAAAAGAAGGGAAGAGTTTTTAAGTTAAGAAAAGAAAAGATAGAAGATTAAAGTGGTTTGGGCAATTAAGTTTATCGATGAAGAGATATTCAGTAAAGAATATGAGAGACAATCACATATGTGGATGTATATTTTAGGAAATATAAGAAGTTGGAGAACCACAGATTTGGATGTATATCTATAAGGAATGCTATGTAAAACTTATTGGAAACTTTTGAGATTTTTGGTGAGTTTGTGATTATGTTTTGAATATATTTGTTGTGTACAATGAGGTTGAGGATATTTATGATGAGAATTAGAATGTAAATTTTTGATTTTTGAATTTTGAATACGTTTGAATTTTGAATTGTGAATTCTGAATAAAAAGATTTGAAAACGATAAAGATACATAACAGTAACAACCAAGACTGAATTTAACAGGACTATGAAACTAGTCCCCAAAACAAACAAGCTCAACAGTTGTTGCTTTTTAAAAAAAGAAACCAAATAAACCTAATTGAAATTAAACTTCCACTAGGTGTCACCCTAACCATGCCCACTATTGATTGCCAGTCTTCATGGCCTGCCCTAATTCAGAGGGAGCTGAAACTATTTTCCAAATAGTACCACATGACCCACCTCACCAGGCAATCCCGCACCATGCAAATTACATGGCACGTATGCCCCTTCTCTTTCTTCATGGCTATGAAGCATATAAAAACACATTGTACAAATCCAGACCTTTGGTACAGCTAACTCAATAGTAGACTGACCTCAGATCTACCATATTACAAACTGAAGGCTTTTTTGCTGCCCTATCAGAAGATACCAGGGTTTAAACCTAGTATTTTTCCCATGAAAATCCCATGCAACATTACCAAAACAAATATGAAGCAGGTACTGGCTTCCTCAAGCCAAAGCCCTGCTTTTGAAGAGGTCTCCTCTGCTGTCATTTACCCATTCTCTACTAGAAAGTCTTTAGAGTGGATGGTTGGGTAGAGAAAATAATCTTCAACATCTTGACACCATGAGGCTTCCAGAGTGCATGGTTGCTCCAGCTGTACAAGTTAGCCTTGCACCACTCTGGACTGCCACAGGACATTAGGAGCCGTGGTGATCCTCTCAGAAAGGAAGTGCTTGACTCTAACATCATAACTAGCTTTCTGTGGGGAAGGATAAAAGTCTAGTAAAAAAAGGGTAGATCATAGAGAGACTGGAAAGTTAATTGCCTCTGCCTTTAGAACTGACAGATTGTTTGCATCGTCCAGCATCATTTTATGAATTTGATTATCTAAAACTTATCAAGCCTAGTTGCTAGCATAGCATCTGCCTAGCTGTAGGTTTCTAATATCAAAATGATCTCTGTAGAAAGAATTTATATCATTCAATCAGATAATGGAAGGATTGGTAGCAGTATTTTGTCTGCCTAAATTGAAAGCCAAACTGCAGTGTTAACAGTTTGTGTCCATGGGTCACAGAAAGGAAGTTAAAAGCGACACTTTCCCTGCAAAACATTACTGTGTGTATAGCAACAATAGCAGAGAAATTCTTGATTGCTTGAGGTGCAGCACTCCTTTTGGTGGGGTGGGGGGAACAGCTGTTAACCTGCTTATGTACTAGGCATTGTCTTGGTTCTTAGGTTCCTGAGTAGAAATTTACAATAATCTTTCTTAAACCTTTTGCCCAGATAATTACAAGTATATATATTGTAAGCTTGCACAAATGCACATGCAGCTCACTGATGCATGCTATTGAGTAGCCTTGGGTCTGGGATGCAATATGGTATATATATTTATAAACACACACACATACATACAAATAAATATACACAGCCCTCCACATTTGCAGGTTTCACTTTTGCGGATCTGATTATTTACGGATTATTTGCTGTGGCCTCTGCTGCCTCCCTATGCTATTTTTAATAGGGACTGCAAGCCTCATGGGACTGTGAAACTGCGAACAAGGCTTGTCTCTATTAAAAATGGTGTGAGGCAGCAGTGGAGATGGCAGTCAGCCCCACCAGCCCCCCACTTCTGCCTTGTGAAGGAACCGTGATGCCTCAAAGGAATCCATGGTGGGTTGAATATGGTGATCATACTTTTTTGTGTATTAAATATGGTTTGGGAGGGCCTAGAGTTATTCACAGTTTTGGGGGTCCTGTGCCCCTAACCCTAGCGAATATGGAGGGATGACTGTACACACACACACACATGTATATAGTTGTTCAGTGAGCTACAGAATACAAAATTATTTTATCTTATTTAGATGCATCAAACATGATAGATCTAACTGATTAAAATGTGTACCAGTTTCCTTTGCCCTGTTAGTATTCTTTTATGTTGACTTGATAAATAAGGAGATAAATGGTTTTCTTAAAAATCCACCAGTCCATCTGATTTCCAATTACACCTGAACATACCCAACTCCCATGTGATGTTAGAAAAATGTCTGCCTCGTCACTTCAGCTTACAGAATGGATTACACCTAAATAAAAAGGTAAAGACTTCTAAAACATATGGAAATGTTGGTGGAAGAAGAAAATGCAAAGTAATGAATTTATTTAAAAAATGGAATCAGTTATTTTTAATGAGTAGAATTAGTAATCGAAAATATTTCATGAAAATTGTTTCTTTAATATTAAGAAGGGCAGCAGTGTTAAGTCTGTAGCATAAAAAATGTTATGTAATACTTTAAAAGACTACAAAATTATAGCATAACACATAATGCATGATAATCATGCATCTGATTAAGTACTCTAGTTCATCAAGCCTGTTATAACTTTATTAGCCCTCAGAGTGCTACAACTATTTCTCCACAGGAATTACTGTCATTTTAAGATAGAACTCAATTACCTGTATACTACTATTAAATGAACATAAATCACTCAAGGGGAGATTTAATGCTGGTATAAATTACTACATATTGAATTAGTGTCTGATTAAATGAGAATGTTGAATAAGAAATTTGAATTTGTAACTGTACCATTGAAGAGGAACTGTTCATTTACTGAGTTGCATTTAATTGTGGCCTGACTTCAACTACTAGTCCCAAGTTCCAAGTAGATCCACTGAATCAGTAGTATTCACACAACTATTGACTTATAGCTCAGCAATTCTTTCAATAGGTGTACTTTAGTTGGTATTTAGTCCTATAATTGCATATTTAATTTAAGCTTGATGTTATTTAATTTATAGCCCACCTTTCGCTCTGCACAGGATTCAAGGCAGTGTACAACATATCTACTTTTATTGACTGAGATATGTTGCTTCTTTAGGTACAGATGTGATAAAAAATACAAAACCTTGAAGACATGTCATCTGCAACATTTCCTTCACACTTCTTACAGTAAATCTGCAATTTTATTTTTTTTAATCAAATCGCCTGCATTGCACTAACTCTGTACCACAGAATAAGCATCTGCCTCCAACAGAAAACCAGAGAACCAAGAACAGCAGCTATATATCCCCTGGATGAAGAGGTGCCTAATATCACCAATACCCTAGTCCGGAATACAGAAAGCCCCTGCCCTTCAATGTCCTGTGATCTAATGACTCACTCTTTTGATGCTTCAAAGGACAAGTTTCATTGATTTGGTGTGGGATCCACTCTTTCCTGTTCTTCTTGCCTACAAAAGCTTGGTAACGACCGCTCCCCCACATGAATGGTCCCCAGTCTTGCTTATGGAGAGCTGATCCCCTGGTCAAATTAATGGAAGTTCTCTGTGGTTACCCCCCTCCCGCCCAGGTGCATGTGCGTCCACCTCCACCAGTCTCATCAGCTTCTCTGCTTCCATCTGTGTTCTGATCAGGTGTGTGGGGGAATATTTCCCTAGCTTTGCACACCCTATCTCTTTGTGCGTGTGCAAGGATCTGTGCAGAGGTGTGCCCACACATGTCCCACAGTCTCATCTGCCTCTGTCTCCATCAGTATACGTGCATGCATGCCTCTTCCCCAGTCAATCTGCTTCCTTCACTCACCTTCATGTTGTCTCTTATTCTTTTCTGCGCTCTCTTCTCCCTTGGCCAGGGAAGGGCGGAAGAGTCAGTCTCCTGCAGAGTGTGAAGTAGTCAGCCTGTACGACTGAGAAGCATGGTGGGGGGAATGGAGAGAGGAAAAGACCACCTCCTGGCTCAAGGAAAGGGTTTCTTTCCCTGCACGTGTCAGAAATTCCCTTCTTTTCTGGGGAAAGACTGGCCCTTTTTCTTTGTGTCTCCTGCTTATTCAACAGGTAAAGGACCAAAGCACATAATGGTTCTGCATTTTGATAATTTCAGCTTTTTGACAGCGTAGTGGTCCTTAAGCTGTTGAATAAGGAGGGGACGTCTGAACCAGTTCCACAAGCACTCTGTCTGACTGACCTTAAGTTAACACCTTTCACTTTTTAGTTCCTAGTAACTGTTGCCAAAGGCACCACGCACTCTCAGCCTCAAAACATTATATCCCCTGAAAGACAACTCTACTGCAAACCATGCCAAGATCAAAAATCAGGAGCAGAGCCAAAGTTAACACAGATCACAGTGATTTCAGTAAGAACAACATGAGAATATTAGACTGCAATGAAAGGCTACAAATAGTATGAACAACTGGAGCTTATAAAGGAATATTAAAATATAGTGTATTTTAAGAAAACAAACATTGATGCTTCTGAAATAGCACTGAAACTACAACAGTGATTTATTGTTCTAAATTAGTATAACAAAATTAGTTTACACAAAAGAAGAAAACAAAATGGAAGTCTTGTTGCTGCTGCTACGTAGATTTCACTTTAGGTTTTAATATTTTTATTCTTCAGATTCACCTGGCTTGCGAATATCATCAATCTTCAGAATCATTCTAACCATCTGAGTGGCTAGAGAGATCTGTTGCTTTTTGCCAATTAAAGTTTCTATGACATGTTGTTCCTTCATATCTGCCAAAAGATAAATTTAAATATGTAGTGTTTAAATTGAAATAAATTCAAACACAATCAAAATAAAAGCATGGGTTTCCAACACAATACAAGAATAACACAGAACTCTGAACCCCAATTCCCACCTATATGCATGCATGCTAAGGTCTGTACTGTAGTTTTTAAATATAAATTAAACATAAAGGTCCTATATGTAGAGGCAGGTAACTGTAGGAGACTACATGACTGTATCAGTCCCCACAAAGACCTTAGAGGGTCACACCATGCACCACATCATCTAAACCTTGCTTCTTCTTCTTTTTTTTTTGTCCTCAAAAACCATAGACATCAAAAAATAGCCCTGGGGGCTATATGCAGCCTGCAAGCCTAACTTTGCCCACCTCTGATGTAAAGATATAAAGCAACGTTTGGCTAAAAAAAAAAGTAAAAAAAACCTAGAGACAATTCTTTTGTTCTTGAGAGTAAAACGAAGAATCTTATTCTTTATGAATAAAATAAGGAGATGCAATTGAAAACTAAATATTGTTTCCATACTCCAAAAATATTTATTCACCCTAGCCATTCTAAACAATAATTGTTACAGTCAAAGATCTGGGAACATCTGAAGGGAAAAACACACAGGAACGCGCTGGAATGTCAGTGGCCCAATAATGATGGAGTCTTTCATAAATCAAGCTGCAGAGTCCTTTTTTTATGAAGAGAAATTAAGAGGATTCCTGCATCAGTATACATAACTGTGTATAGTGTAAGATCTCCTTGCATTCACTGCCATGTACATGAAAACCAACAAGCACTGGTAGTATAACTAAGTTCTTACCATTTGTTCCTTTGCGTAAACAATCAATACCCAGAGCAGGGTTGTTTTCTTTCACTTGCCGAGCTCGTACTGCTGTCATTGTTTGTATGGGACTCATACCACTATTCTCAGCAAGTGCCATTGGAATAGCTTCTAGGGCATCAGCAAAAGCCCTCATGGCATATTGCTCCAGTGATGGACACTAAAATACCAAGTAGAGAAATTCAGCAAAAATGCCTGAAAACAGGTTTTATTTTATGGTTTAACTGATACATATACAAGTGTGTGTGTTTTAAAGAAGATAAACCCTGCCTACAAAAAGCTCTTCACAAGAACCTATAGTCCATTCAGTCCTGAACTTCATAATGCTTTGCTTTACTATACTATTTAAGATCTGTGATCTTCAAAATATCAGTTTCTTTAGAAAGCAGAGGTACTTTATTCAAAGGAAATTCATTCTTTTCAACTTAAAATTAACCTTAACCCAAAGAAAATGCTCAATCCACAATAATCTCTAATTCCAGAAGGAAGCAGATTATTCAGTTATTTGACAGGCCAGAATTTTTGTATTGTATTCACAATCACTACAGACTTACATTAAATATGCTTGTTTTTTCCTATGACCATCTCCTATCATATGTGGCATGACACATGACATAAATGAAATAACAAATACAACAGAGTGTAGCCCAATTTATGTCCCGCTTTTCTCCCAACACTGGACTGAAAGAGACTGCCAATGTTACTTATTCATTTTCAAGGGAACCCAGAACACCATTCAAGATCACAATTAAGGCATTCAATCTTTTGTCCCTTCTTATGAGATAGCATGAAGAGAAAGAAAAAAGAAATACATTGGTCTAATGCAGGGGTGAACAACTCTGGAAATACAGGGAGGGTGAGGGCCACATACTCCTGCTCTCTCACAAAAAAAAAAAAAAAAAAAAAGGCCCTCAAAATGTCTCTAGCAGGTATGGGGACATCATGTATGGACTTTCAAAAAGGACTCTCCTGGGCCAAGACAACCCAGATCTTCAAAATGTGACGGAAATATACCTCATGCCCCCTAGTGGACTAGTGGACATTCTGGAGCATTTGGGAGCAAAAAAATTTAAAATTGTTTTTGAGCACTTGAGAGGCCAGGAGGCCTTCAAACATCCATAGAGTGCATTTGGCTATTATGGAGGCAAAAACTGATCTCTAACTCTAAGGGGCCCTGGGGGGCTGCATGTGGCCCACTGCTACCTCACTCTGAATAACAAACAGAACTTTTTTTGAAATTTATTGTTATTAAAAGAGTTACAAGGTCTGGAAAGGAGCACCTGAACTATAAGGAACCTCCTTGGTTTTGTCATGAAATCTGAATATGCTGAAGGCACCAGATGCCATCTGATCTTGAAAGCTAAGAAGAGTCAAGCCTAATTAGTATTTGGAAGACTGCAGGCTATATTTAGAGGAAGGCAACGGCAAACCACTTCTAAGTACACCCTGCTTAAGAAAACTCTATGAAATTCAGGGGGTCATCATAAGTCAACAAGTTACCTGAAGCCACGTATATTAACAATACATTATCAGTTTTGGCAGTTTGAGGAGCAAGCAAACAGAAGAAATCATCAATATTACCAAAATCAAAAACTATTTTGTCTCCACTAGTTCTGGACAGGGTCAAGCATAAAAAGGACTGAGAAAAGGAAAGCAAGACAGTAATTGTCATGCTTATGTATAGTACATAGTGTTACATATTAGTCACCTTCTTACATGAATTTTAGGAAAAATTTGGGAGCAGTAAATATGTGAACACCTTGCCTTAAACATTTTATTCATCATTCTAATCCCTTTCCATTATCTTTACATTAAAAAAGGCATGGAGGAGGGAGTTTTCCCCTCCATTTTTTCCCCTTCCCCCCCCACCCAAGGCTTCACATTTCTACACAGGTGTACATAAAGATTTGCTTTCTCTGACTAAGAAGTTAACTATTGAAACATTATATTACCTATAATTTAGTTTCACAGTTGAAGGGAACAATACACCCTGGCAATTCATGAGCTCAGAACTGCTGTGACTAACCATACGCTGAAACAAACAGGGTGCTGCTGTTTGCAGGGACTTCACCATAACCCTTCAATGCAGGCAGAATTAAATCTGCAGTGCAGCATTTCACCATTAGGTATACCGGAGCTCTTTAACAGAAAATTGGCCAGTGCAATATAAATCTGTTTTCACTTCTGCATGTGTTTGTTTTACCTTGTCTGCAGTTTCACTAACAGCCAGGGCACAGGAAATCTCAGAAGCACCTCCACCATAAACAATGCGGTTGTCACGAACAAGATTCCTGATCACACACAATGCATCATGTAGGGATCGCTTGGCTTCTTCAATTATCTAAATGAAGAAATCACATACAGATGTATAAAATGTGGTATTTTACCAATGTTGCCAATGAAAACAGAAAAGCCTAGAAGCCATACATACAAAGTATAAACACTGCATGCATAATTGCATAAGTAATTTTAACGTATCACCTGACCTTGCTTACACATGCTTTTCCTTCACTTAATGGCTTCAAGTTCAATCATGTTCCTAAGGCAACACAAGTTGTAACTGCTTTAAAAATCAAAATGGTGCCATGATCTTGTACCTATAAACCCATAAACCCCACTGAACAGCTTCTGACTTCTGAACAGCTGTGTACAGGACTGAATTATTAATATTCTAAAAACCCACACGACCTCTTCTCTAACTACATCTGTCTGTGTAGGCAGATTACAGTGGAGCACAAAAGATACTGGGGCCAATCCACAGAAGAACTGCCGTACTTCATTTGTTATTCAAATGAAATAAAATTCCTTAAAAATTCCTTTTAGACAGCAGTTCATATTGCTGCATAAGTTTTGCTTAGAGAGGTTCAGTGAGATCATCTCAGACATTCACCCAATTGTGTCTAATTTTATAGTCACAGTCTTGCTTACTCTCAATTAAATTTTAGATGGAAACTGAATTTCTGTTAGAAACATTAGCAAAGACGACTTGTTCTTCATATCCTACAAGCATTATGCATAATTACATGACTATGCTTCAACAAGCTGAAGAGGAAGACAACAGACGCGCTTTCAACACAAGTGGCACTTCCAACCAAACAGTTCTTGTTAAGCATCCCATCACACTTTATCTGCTGAACATTCCCAATAAATTAATTGAATGAAAGGGAAGCCTACAGATTATACAAAGAATCCATCTTTGAAGCCTCTAATGTTCTGCCATGAACTTTACTTGAACTTTAAATACTTTTCTTAGTTTGCCAGTTTTTACAAGGATAAAAAGGGTGCATTGATACAGATTAATCAACTTGTTCTTGCAACAATGCAGGAATTCATACTAAAGCAAATCAATACTGCAATACTATTTTAACAAATTGGAAAGCAACTAGCCAACTAGCTACACAATGAAATTAACTCACCATTTTATTTCCACCTCTAATGAAGATAGTCACAGCCCTGGAATTCTGACACTGTTCAATTATAAGCATTCTGTCTTTTGTTGTTCCAAATGACATTTCTCTCACAACGCCAGCAAATCCTAGTTTTTCAGGGGTGAGCTCACAGAAGCGAGGTACAATGCGGCCTCCTGTTGCAATGGCGATCAACTGCAAATAACCCCATGAAGTTGTGAGAAGGAAGAAATCTTCAACACATAAAACTTAAAGGAGTTGGTGAAAGAGTCATACTTACTTCTATTTCTGGGCCACCAACCCAGCGAACAGCAGGCAACTCATTCTGAAGCAGCAAGTGATTGGCCTCATCATCAAATCCCCATTGGCAGATAGCTAGGTTTGCACCAGTGTCTTTGATCTAAAGATACATGGCATTTGTTTTATTTTTGTCTTGGCTATTCAATTAAAAATATCAAAGATCTCTTACACAACATACATATAAGGCCCTCTTAAAGAAAATAAGAGGTCCATAACCACTTCATTTAACAACTAAAGTACTTGAGACAAATGTGAAAACTCTACAGTAATGAGGAACCATTTGGATTTAAGACTCCTATTGACACTGAAGCAGACTAACTTTAAACTTTAATTAATATAAATTTAAATTTCTTCTGCTATTGTTTGATACATTATAGACTACCTTCCCTTCCCTTATGACTAACAAAATCAAAATTCTGCACTGTAATCTATGAGTCATAAAAGTCAGCTTGCTCTGATGCAGAATTCAAGTATCTGGGGTGGAAAAGTTTAAATTGAAGAACTGAATTCATATAGCACTCAATTTAATAATCACTTATCCAGGAAAATTATTACTGAGGCACCATCAGCAAGAACATTCAGCTAGAACAGATACTGCTTTTCACTGCGATAACAAAAACCTTCATCAGTAAGCATGCAACATTATCAGAACAAATTCACAGCATTCTGACCTGTTTCACCATTTCATTGAACTTATCCTTTTCATACTGCTGCAATGCTTTGTAGTCTTCCACAGATCCAATATCAAGCTTATGTTTTGTTTTTGGCTTAGGAGGCTCAAATGGGCAGGTCAAAATTGCAATTTTAGCATCCTTAACTTCCTGGTGAAATAAAAGTTACATTTCAAACAGGCAGTAAACTCTACAGTTTTAATGACTAGAAATTAATTACTCCAAGAAAAAAAAACTTTTTTAAAAATAAGAGAGTTGATATATTACATCATCAACACAGAAACTCAAGTTTTAACAACTATTACAACACATATCCAATTAGCAACCATAAAGATCACTCACTTTAGGCATCTGTGGATGGCTGAAGTCTTTATCCACAATCACACCTTTAATCAGCTGGGTGTCCTCCAGTCTACCACCCACTTTGCCTTGAACTTTTATCAGCTCAAAATCAACATCTCTGCGTTCCATATCTGCCACAGTTAGGACTGCATTTACAGCTATTTCTGCCATTTGTCTGTGGCAACGGTTAATTCTAAATAAGAAAGAAAGCCTTATTTCAGCTTACTCAGGTAATACAACAAAAGCAAGGAAGTTCAAATGGTGAAGAATGCAGTGTCTTCAACTTTAAGCAACTTTGCCAACTAGGAACACATCCCTAAACCATACTAAGGGAAACTCACACTTGGCTTAGGGTCAAAGTATGCATTACTTTAACTTTTTTTTTAAAAAAAATTATGCTTAACACATCAACATTTATTTTGAAGGAAAAGCAACTGTTACTGTAGTTTCTAGCTCAGGCCTGTGGTATATTAGATATCATTTGATATCAAGAATTTGATATTCTTCACTACCCATTCCTCTCCATGTGCTTGCAAGGCCCCCGGACAAGCACGCACACAGGCACGGCCAAAAATAGCTGAACAATAGGCAGGCCAGTAATTTGCCGGAACGCAGCTTCAGGAGACCTCCAGGCAAGTACATTTTAAGATCACATTATGTATGCACGCAGAGTACGAAAGATTCTCTGCCCCGAACACGCAGCTTGATGAGATTAACACTGCTGAATAGCCAACTGTCAAGCACTCCCCATTTGCATACTGTCTGCGTTATTGACAGTGCCATCAAAATCCAATCATTCTAAATTTGACCTTTCAGAGGCCTTGTCTCCAACCCGAAACGCACTGTTTTCCCTTGGAACGGACTAGCCTACAGGTACATTTTCCCCTATAAGACTCCCTGATTTTGAGCGCTTCTTCGGATTGCTCCTGGTTTCTATCCCGCCTTGCTGCCACTCTGTTTGCCGAGCCTTCCCCTCGCTTCCACGTGCTGAGAATCTCCACTCCATCTGACTTTACTTCTGACTACCAGGGCTTCATGATCAGGTGTAGTATTTCCCCTGAAAAATCCCTCTTAAAATCCTCTATCAAACTCCTACCTTTCTTTCATTAGGTCTATGTGAGAGTTTGCTTACATACGTATTGACTGTGTTTCAAAATAAAGAAAAACAATTTTAATTTACTTCTGTTTGATTATTGACTCGGCCTGACCATGTAAACACTGGGTCCATGATCTCGCTAGGTTGCCCTGCCTCTCGCATTGCTTAGCTTGTGCTCTTGCTAATTCCCATTCTCCAACAACTGGAGCACATTGCGGTGTCCCTCACGGGACCTCAAAAATCAGGGTA
Organism: Iguana delicatissima; assembly: GCA_948472985.1. Classification (NCBI taxonomy): domain Eukaryota; kingdom Metazoa; phylum Chordata; class Lepidosauria; order Squamata; family Iguanidae; genus Iguana; species Iguana delicatissima. The sequence continues at coordinate 27,658 of CAOKZL010003264.1, read as the reverse complement.
ACACAACTGACCAGCAGTTCTTGCTGGCAGGGAGAGAGGCTCAACAATAAACAGTAGTCTCATCTGCCTTCCCACACCCTGTAACAAAGGAACTCCCGTAGTCAGGAAGCCCCTGGGAACAACCTCTCCAAGTACATCCTCCTCTGAGTTCTCCCACTTCCAGCAATGGCGAGGATATCAAACAAACAAACAAAAGTACTACCTGCTTGCACCTTGCCTCTGTTTCTCACTGTGAATACTCTTGCAGTGAAGCCTGGGCCCACAGAGAAAAACTGGAGAATAGCCACTGCTACCCACTGACTCTTCTTTTTTGGGCAGTGTTGCACAGATGGTTGGTAAAAGGAAGAAGCTACTATCTCATCTTCTCTCTTGCTCCCCAGTACCATTCTACTGGGTGGCAAAGTGTTAGAGAATTTGTCCAGTTAGCCCAATCTTTCTGATTACACTACTCAGTAAGAGTAACAACTCTTCCAAAGGTTAGTAACTGCCTATTTTCCTCCCTCTCTCTCCTTGCACCACTGGGCTGATCTGTTTTACCATGCAAAGACAAAGGGCATATGAACAGATACAGCTGTCTACAAAGAGAGCAAGTAAGTGACCAGAGGCAGTAGCAACTATCACTTGCCAACTCTTTTCTGCTGATGGAAGAAGCCACTGCCTCTTCTTGTGTTCTTGGTGAGCAGCATGGAGTAGAAGGTTGGGCTCAATGAACTTAGCATTCACCACTATACCATTCAAAGTGTTCCAGGCTCCACACCCTCTTTATGTCATCCCCCACTGCCACAGTTTCCACACTGGCTAAGAAAAAGAGAAAACAAGACTAAACATCACTTTTCCTGTTTACAGTTTACTTTCATCCTCATAAGTGGTACAAATAAAAGGCAGCAGTGCCAGAGGAAGTGGTCCCTCCCCTTTTGAAGCCTCTCTTACAAAAGAAGGGACAGTGTTTTGTTTTTTTGTTTACTGTTTGATCACCTGTCCTCATCAACAACAGATGAGCAAGTGCTTTCCCTCAAAACGTTTTTAAAAATTGTGCTTGAAACAACACATGCAGTTTGCCATAACAAGCACAGAACACACACCAATTTGATGTTGTTCTTCCAAGAAACTAAATTTAAAAAAAAATAGAAAATATAATGAGAACTAAGCCTGGTTTTACATTTAGTCCATTCTCACAAAATGAGGAAGAATGGAAATCCCTTGGTAACTTTAAGACACACTTCCCAGAGTTATTTTGAAAACATATACATACACTTTAGAGCCCAGAGTTGTCTTTGCCGTCTGAATGAGAGGCTCAGTGTTCTCCAGATCAACAGGAAAGCTGTCACTGATTTTGTCCAGGTGTTCAATGGCAATGCGAGCAGCCTGTTCATAACCATCTGCTATTCTCACAGGGTGAATACCACGATCCAGTAAGTGCTCTGCCTGTTCCAATAAGGCACCTGCAAGAACTAGAGAAGCCAAATTATAATGATTCTTTTGTTGTTGTTTCTGCATAGCCAGTCTCTCTCATACATTTTTATAGTTTACATATGCTAGAGATAAATTTCAGTTCCTGAACTATTTGGCTAAATCTGCAAGTGAATTCAAGAACATTTTTACTAACCCACCTACCAACACAAACCAATGGGAATTGTTTGTATGATATCGACATAATATCCACAGTTTTGTTTAAAGATGAAGACAAATCTTCCAGTTTTATCAAAATATCTTTCACTAGGAACACAAGGACCAACTACCTGCTGCAAGTGAGCAGATAAGTAACTATTTATAAGGCTGGCAAGAGGATGGAAGAATTAACTAAAATATTCTACACAGTAACAGTTTACTGAAATTTCTTAATTTTTGCATTTTCTGTATAGAATAACAAACAGTGCATTCTTTAAATTCAAGTTAGGATTTTTAAACTTTTTAATAGAGGTTACTAAGAAACTAGTTTGTTAAAAGTACCCAGGTTTCATCTGAGACAAGATAAAGTTACACTGAATGCTTTCAAATAAAGATGCACAGACGGAAGGCATCCACAGTGACTATCTAGTGCCAATTCTGTTTAACATTACACACTGAACATTTTTGAAATGGCTCAATCCATTTCATGTATTCTCTCATACATACAAAAATCTGAATTTCAAAGTGGGGTAATTCACAGAAGACCACCTCATATGTTCACCACCCCACTAACAAAAAATATGGATCAAACCTATGTAAACCAATAACTGACACACAACTTTATACACCGGGAAAAACCACCTGTAACTATATCCTCTGTAAATAGCCAATTTGTTAACAGGACCTCTTCTAGATATACAATCCAGGTAGTAAGAATGCAGAACTTCAAATAAAGCTATATTATACTAAATTAACTGGATAAAGCGTTACACTTTGCCTACCAATTATCTGCTACAATCTTCACCCCTAATTCTTTCACATATACATAACTTTACTACTGCATTTTTCATTATAAAAAGTCAAACAAAATATGTCAAATGCTGAGAGTAGTTCAATAATGTAACTATGCATAACTTTCACAGAAGTAGCCAGGTTAGTCTCTTGCAGCATAAACAGAAGGAAGGGAAGCACAGAAAAAAAAGAATAGGACAACACTGTGAAGACTAGCTTGTTTTTATTTTAGCATGATCTTTTGTGAGGTCTTAGTATCACTTTGTACCACATCTAAAGAAGTGGGTTTTTATGCATGAAAGTTCATGGTAAAATAAAAATAAGTTGGTCTTAAAAGTGCTGCCACATTTTTTCTCCCCTTTCTTCCTTTTCATAACTACAGATATACATCGATATCAATCCAAATTTCGTATCATTTATGACAGTGCTTAGTAACTACAGTCAATTATGACAATGCTTAGCTGCTTTGAGTCCCCACGCTGAGAAAAAGGCAGGATATAAACAAAATAACAAATAAATAAATATCATCTAACTATATTCTATCTTAGAGTCAAAATGAATTCAACTTCAAAGTTACAAAAAACTGTGTTAAGAGATGCAGACAATCTTACCAACAACCCCTGTGGTTCCATCCCCAATTTCATCATCCTGAGATTTTGCCAATTCAACCATAAGTTTAGCAATTTGATGATCCACATCCATCATATTCAAAATGGTGGCACCATCATTTGTCACAGTTACTTCACCATCCTTGTCAACCATCATTTTATCAAGGCCTGAAACAAAATTTGAACAATTAGATAATAGAATAAAAACATGCAGAGGCTGATATATTTATAGAATAAAATCATTATACTTACCATTGGGCCCAAGTGAAGTTCTCAGTGTATTGGCTACTGCCTTGGCTGCCATTATGTGAGACTACAAGAAACACAAAAATAGAATAAACATTTGAATATTAATATGACAGTATTTTCCAATCATATAGTTAACAGTGCTTATTTCACAATGCAACACTGTATTTTCATTCTAATAAGCTTAGGTCTGTCCAACAAAGCACATATGCTGACAGAATTGCTTCTATCAATGGAATGAGATAGTGGCCTCACCTCTTTGTCTGCAACTGTCTGTGCACCCCAAAAAACCTGCTTCAGTTGGATAGGAAACCAAAGACTACACTGAAGGAGGGGAATACAGTTATGTGATGGTGCTGTAGTACCAACATGTCCATTTTAGCCATACACTAGTTAAATAAAGTTAGTTTTATTTAAATACTTTGTTAACACCATGTTAGCATCAACATGATGTTAACATAATTTTAGGACAATTTCCTTTCCTTTGTTTTTAGACAATGAGCATGTATGTCACAATTTACTTATGGAACACCATAAGAGTTGAAAGGTTCGCTAAAATGTAGGAGAAAAACCCTGTATTTTTCCAAAAACAAGAAAAATCTTAGTTATTACGTTAGCTCCTATTCTTTTTATACATTCTGGAATCCTAGTAACATGACAGCACTTTTAGCAAACTGTTAGTATACTTCTGTTTTGGAAATTTGATTTGGCTACTGTACTAATTTTGAAGGAGAAATTGTTATTTTTTGAAAGATTTTATTTATTAATATAGTAAATATTATTAAAAGCCCAAGTAATCCCTAAAAGGAGAATATTTAAGATCACAGATGCACTGTGAAATTGTATCACACTAAACCCTCAGTTTGTCGTAATTCACAGGACTGACAACCTACAATTTGAATCATTTATTTTAAATTGACCTGGTTTTGTATCTAAATCAATCCAGCCTGATCACAACAATGAGAAAAACATTCCTCCCATCTCATTACAGGTGGATGATATAGAACAGCGGTTCTCAACCTGTGAGTCGTGACCCCTTTGGGGGTCAAATGACCATTTCACAGGGGTCGCCACTCCTCTATCCCACCCCGCCCCCTTTTGATAGATGGCGGCCTCACAGCCAATGGGAGTGCTGTTTCTGAGACCCTGCGCTGGGAGGACGGGAGAGGCGGCGTGCTGGGCGTTTCCCCTTCTTTCCTCGTCAGGTGGGGGGGTAGAGGTGGCGAGAGGAGACCCCACGCTGGCAGGAGGTGAGAGGAGGCATGCTGGGCACATGTGGGGACGTTTCCCTGTCTTTCCCTGCCAGGCGAGGCGGCAGAGGTGGTGAGAGGAGACCCCGCACTGACAGGAAGTGAGAGGAGGCATGCTGGGAGTGTGTGGCGACGTTTCGCCGTCTTTCCCTGCCGGGCAGGGGGGGTAGAGGTGGCAGGAGGAGACCCCGCGCTGGCAGGAGGGGAAAGGAGGTGTGCTGGGCGCACGTGGGGACGTTTCCCCGTCTTTCCCTGCCGGGTGGGGCGGGACAACACAGGTAGGGAGACCGAGAGGGGCTCGCGGGTGTAGCGTGGTCGAGGGGCTACAGCGGGTATTGCACCCCACTCTCAAGCCCTCAGAGGGACAAAAGGAGGGAGGAAGGGGCGCCTGTGGGAGTGCGAGCGTCTGAGCAGCCGCGCTCCCTTTAAGGGAGGGAGGGAGGGAGGGTGGGAGTGAAACAAAACACATCTGCTTATGCCGCCGCCATCTTTCCTCTCTCCCTGTCCTTTCCTCCCTGCACCTCGTGTAAAATGTGGGCTGTTTCGGCGTTGCCTTTAAGAGTGACTGGCTTTTTGAACTGTGGAAACCTAACATTCAGAACTAGAACTTCTGCCTTAATTCTGGCATTGATGGATGCTTTCTGTGCTTAAAAAAGGGGGGGGGGGTTACCAGTTTTTAGGCATTAGAAGTCTATCCAGAGCAGTGATTTAGGGCAGTGTTTCCAATCTATTCCATGTTGGAAATAACTAACTAACTAACTAAATAATAAATAAATAAATAATGAAAATAATTTTATGGTTGGGGGTCACCACAACATGAGGAACTGTATTAAGGGGTCGCAGCATTAGGAAGGTTGAGAACCACTGATATAGAAGGATGCATGTTGATAGTACTGAAAGCTGCTGAGTAATTCACATGAATCAATAGGGTCACTGGGACTGAAATAAAATGTTGTATAAATCCAGCACTTCAAGACTGTGATCAACTCTGTCTTCATGAGGTAGGGAGAAAAGCATGCTATACACTATTTAGACTAAAGCAGTAGATGAGAAAAGATGAGTTAGTCACAACTGAAGAAGGGGCAAAATTATAAGATAATGCATAGACAAAGGGAAGGGAAGACTTGGGAACAATTGGTAACTTCAGAGGGGATCTTACACTGGGTGAGAAAAAAGCCATTTTCAAGCATAGGAAGCAGCATCTGCTATGTCATACACAGCCTGGAGAGAGGGGCCAAAAGAAACAAGCAATATCTCATGAACTGCAGCAGCAGAGAAGAAAGACATACCAAGCTGTCATAAAAAGGCATGAAAGAAAAGTGGCCTGAAATGATAGAATGTACAGCTGAAAAACCATTTTCAAACTTTTCAAATAATCATAAATTTGAGAATTTAGAAAGTTGTAACATGCTAGGTTAGACCATGTAGCTTAGTACTGTCTATTCCAGAGTTAGCACCCTTCAGAGCCCAGAGTGCCATGTGAATGCACTGTGACATCACACCTCCGATTTTGTGCAACTGGAAGCGATGCTGCATCACTTTTGGTCATCCTTATGATCTCAGGAGGAGGAGTATGGTAGTTTGGGGAGGCACCATGAAACAGACCTTCAAGTCTTTATCAGTCCTGAGCTGAGAATGGAAACTATATGCTCTGTCACTAAGTTGCACACCTCCCCTTTTTCCTGAGTGCTGAAAGTACTGTATACATAATGTGAGCATTCACTACAGAATAGGCCAGGAAGCATTAAGTTTTACATCAACCTGGGTTTCAGGTTTATCACTCCCAAACAAATATCAAATCACAGCATATTGTTGAAACCCCAATGTTTCTCAGGATATTTTTTCTTCCTTTTACATGTGTAAAAAGGGAGCAGGCATACTATGTATATTCGCATATTGTTCATTCACAATAAACTAAGATAAGCCAAGCAACTTTGTTTACTGTGATGTGTAAATCACAGGCAAAGTGACAGCAACTTTTCCTAAATCTCTGAAACTGACAACTATACAAAGCTCACAGCATAGCTCCTGATGATGTTTTAAGCTGTATATCAGCTGGGCCTAAATACCCTAAAGGCACCTGATTCCATCTGATCTTGTAAGCTAAGCAGGATCAGGCCCAGTTAGTGCTTCAGGGGGAGTCCACCAATGAATACCCAGGTAATGTAAAGCTGTACTTCAGAGGAAGGAACTGGCAAAACCACCTCTGTGTATCCCTTAGCTAAGAAAACCCTATGATAGTCATGAGATTGCCCTAAACTATCAGGTGAGCTGAAGGCACATACACACGTATATCAGCTGTGAACCTTTTCAATCTTATTTTTGATCTTTACTTCAAACAAAATAATTTAATTAATAGTAATGCTTAAGATATCCTTTCCCAACTGGGTACACTCCAGATGTTTGGAACTACAACTCCAAACAACCTTAATCAACACGTCCATACTATGAGAGAAGAGCTTGTTGTTTTCGTTAACTGTCATCAAGTCAACTTCAACTTACGAACCCTATGAATGAGACATTATCAAATCAGCTTAAATCATCAACAGTCCTGTTCTAGTCTTGCACACTCAGGGCCTTGGCTTCCATGATCACTTGTATCCATCTGTAGTGCAGTCTTCTTCTTCTCCTACAGCCTTTTACCTTACCAAGCATTATGTTTCTTCTAGTGAGTCATGTCTTCTTATGATATGGCCAAAATCCAACAGTCTCAGTTTAGTCCTATTGGATTCTAGGGAGAGTTCTGACATGATTTGCCCAGGGGTTTTTTTTTCTAACAGTCCACAGTATCTGCAAATCTCGTCTCCAGCACCACAGATCAAATGAATTCATTTTCTTTCTATTACCTTTCTTAGATGTCCACTTCAACAACCATACATAGACACAATGGCCATGAACAATTCCTAACTTTAGTATTCAATTACATATCTTGATACTCCAGGATCTTGTTTAGTGCCTTCATAGCAGCCCTTCCAAGTCCTAATCTCCTGATTTCTTGACTGCAGTCTTCATTCTAATTAATGACTGAGCCAAGGCTGAAATAGTTCAACATCTTCATCATCTGCTGCAATATTATGTAAATCATTTGTGGTCATTATTTTGTTTTCTTAGTGCTCAGTTGCAAACCTGCCTTTGCACTCTCTTTCTTGACCTTCTTCAATAATTGTTCCAAGTCTTCACTGTTTTCTGCTAGTAGCACATTGTCATCAGCAGATCTTAAATTATTCATGTTCCTTCTGTGAATTTTCATGCCTCTTTCCTCCAAGTCTAGTCCTGCTTTATGTATGACACATTCAGCATACACATTAAACAACTAAGGTGATAAAACGCACCTTTGCCTGATTCCCCCCCCGTGCCAATTGGAAACCATTCCATTTTCTGTCCTAACAGTAACTACGTCCATATTCTAACAGTAACCCTGAGTACAGATTATGCATCAGAACAAATAAATCTTGTGGCACACCTATTTCTTTAAGAGTGATCTATAGCTCTTCATGATCTACATAATCAAAGGTTTTGCTATAATCTATAAAGCATAGGCTAATTTTCTCCTGAAATTCTTTTGTGGCCTTCATTATCCAACATATGTTTCCAACATGATCCCTAGTGCCTCCTCCTCTTCTAACCCCAGCTTGGATATCTGGCATTTCTTGCTCCATATATGGTAGAAGTCTCTGTTGTAGAATTTGCTTGTATGGGAGATCAACACAACAGTTTTGTAGTATAATTCCTGGGGTCCCCTTTCTTGGAGACTGGAATACATTTCCAGTCTGTGGGCCATTCTTTTGTTTTCATCGTCCATACAGAGGTACCAAGGACCACATATGACATGTGACATACAGGTCACACCTTGCCCCCAGTTTAAGGTAGACCAATATTATTGCCACATTGTTCAGAATAACAGATCCACTGTATTCCTTCCATAAGACTCACTCCAAAAAATGTGTGCAAATTATTTAATTTATACTGCTTGTATGTTGCGTTTCAGATGAGCCCTCTTAAAGCATTTTTATACAAGCTTAAGATTAAAACACAATACCACCAAAAAAGAAGCCAAAAAATGAAAAATGCCAATGCTCCTAAACAGACTTTGTGTGGGTTTGTTTTTTTAAAAAAAAAATGAGAAGAAAAATTTGAACCAGTGACTTCAATCCTCTGCTGATGTGGTTGTTTCAGTGCAGAGAATTATTTCGCCCAGTGCATTGTGAAGTGGTGCAGTTCATTTTACTACTTCGGAGCCGTTTTAAATCTGCAGGTTGTCCAAACCCACCAACGGATCTGAAATGGTAAAATAAAACTGCACGACTTCACAATGCAGTGGAAGAAATAATTCTCTGAATTGAAACAACTACCTCAGCAGATAAAACCAATACTAAGTAATATTTCCGTACCCCCCCGAATACATGGGAAAATATTACGAGCCCACCCCTTCCCGCACTCTGCAGTGGTACAGCCCCTCAGACCTCTCTCTCTCTGTCTAGAGAAAAGGAATCCTCTCCCGGCAGGAGGCGAAAGACAGGACTGGGTCTACAAGAGACCTGCGGAGAGAAGGGAAGCAGGAAGGGCTACAAGGGGACCGGGCTTCCCATGGCTGAGTGGGATCTCCAACCCGGGCTTCCCCACTCATGGATCGGAACTGTAAACCCTGCCGCGGCCGGTCGCCCTCAGCAACCGGCTGCAACCACCGCCCAACTCCCTCCGCGCCATGGCCCTTACCTTGAGGGCCTCTATGCCCGTTACGCGGCTTTTCCGCTCCTGGTCCTTGAGGATGAGAAAAGGCCGCCCGTACTCGTCAAACGCCAGCGTCCCCATGGCCGACATGATGGCGACAGGTCCCTTCTCTGACGGGAGCGGACACGAGGCGGCGGGGAGACGGACTAACGGCAACGGCGGAAGAAAAGAACCCGCGCGTGCACTCCCGCAAGACAGATGCCGCCTGCTCTCTTCTCGCGAGACCGACCAACGAGAAGGGCACGCGCATGCGCACCGGCTCCCTCTTTGCGGAGAATGTCTTGCTCGAAATCTGTCCCGCGGAAACTCCTATTCTGGAAGTATCTACGAGGTATGCGAGGGAGCGCGCAGGCGCACTAAGCAAGAGTACACTCAGAACATAGAGGCCATTTCCGCCTTGAGCTGTTATAGTGCTATTATACCACCTTCAACATCCTGTGGAATTCTGGGGTTTGTAGTTTACTGAGGCCAAAGAACTCTGGTCTGAGAAGTCTAAATGCCCTTCCCTAAACTGCAGACCTCAGGGTTCCCCAGGATGTTGAACGTGGAATAATAGCACTATAACAGTGTAGTATGGAAATGGTCAGAACCAGGAAATTTTCTACAAGAACTGAGTGGTGTCGTTGTATTAGCTTCACTATGGTGACAAAGCCTTCTCTGGCTTCCTAACTGCATCAACACTTCCAAAGAGGGTGTTAAGATGGAGCCTGGCCTCAGCAAGACACAAGGAGAATGTCTTATTTCTGTAGTCGTGCAGTGGCTTGCAGAAGCAGTCCTGCTTCCGTTTGCCTTTTCAGCATTTTCTTCTGTTATATTGAAATGGATTTAATTGGTTTTGTTGCCACTTGGTGTACACAAGAACACTCGTGCAAGGCACTGTACTGTTAATAAATACAAATAAAACTTTATACATGCGTGCTCGTCATATGGAAACCTTTCACTATACACAATATAAAATAAGGACTTGTGCAGCCTCTACAAGCACTACAATGGGATGCTTCGTGTTTCTGTTTTATGCAGGGGTTCCTGGAACAGAACCCCTGCATATACTGAGGGCAAACTGTCCTTATAAGTGATAAGACATATCAGAAGCCTGGTTTGCATATAATACTAAACTCTGGTGAAGTGTCACATCAGGGTCAGCTACAATGGCAAGCGCCAACATTAATCCCGGTGGCAGCCCACACTCAGCCCATATTTCTGTGTTTTGGGCTACTGTTAGTATTTTCAGTGCCTGAAGGGTGTTCTTGTACCACCACTCCAAGTGGCATTTTTATCATTTTTGGTGATTTTTTTTTCTCACACATGCACAAATGAAGGATATAGAAAGGGGTTGGGATCACATGCTGACCAGGGGCAGTACTTTTCTGGCCTCTCCATTGAATGCACAGGCCTTGTGGCTCATGCTCACCTGCCCCTGTTCTCCAGCATGGCCATAAGGAAAACCACATAAATTTTTATTTCTGTTGCCTTTATTTCAAGCTCACCGCAATAACTTACTGTGACTTTCACGGGTCAAATTCTCCTTAGTTTTAATTAGGATTTAGGTCAGGATGAACAAATAGCACTGAAGGAGCAGCCTGTTGCTGGACCACGGCTGAGTTTTCTGCTTCCAGTTACAAAATCCAATAGCTATCACCAGTAGGTATTTCCTGCTCAGAGGTAACTGTGGCCATTCTCTGTGGTGCTAGAATGCCCTCCTTACCATAGACTCCAGCCAGTCTGGAAGGCATCTCCTGAAGGCAAGGCAAGGCAACAACAATAACAACATAATTTTGGGTACCACAAATTCTATGTGATGCTGGGCTCCTGGCCTGCTTGCTACTTCAAGTGGGCACAAAAATGGGGCACAAGAGCCTGGGACCACAGGTTACCTTTCCCCTATTTAGATATATGAGTGTGCCTCAAATCTTGTCTTATTTCCACAAAACAAGTGTGAGAATTCTTCAGGCCTGGAAGATCTCCTTTGTTTTATTCTGGAAGAACATCAAGATCCACCGACCTTTAACCACATGCTAAAGACATATACTTAGAATTAATGAGAGCTTTCTGAGCCAAGGCCCAATCTGAATTTAGGGTTTGTTTTCAGTCCCTGAACTGAACCGAACCTACAGCCTTAGGATATATCCAAGCTGCTGAATCTCCAAAATAGGTTCAGCTCCTTGGATAGCTGCTTTGCAGTTTGGTATCCCACTGACACAGAAGTCACCAACTGCCTCTGGTCCAACATATGATTCCAATCGTTCTCATAGGGCATGGGGTGTGAGAATCATTTCCATCCCCGCATAGGTTTCCTGTGCCAAAGTGGCGTATCACGATGGGAGGAAACTGCAGGTTGTATAAATGGTGTGGTGCTGCTCCTTGAAGTTCCAACAAAAATATTAAAAGTGGAATACAGCATCACAAACTCAGTACAGAAAGAAAGCCTAGTTTGCGACAATAATAATATCCTTTCTTGAAGAAAGTAATCGTTCATTTGGTATGAAATGGAAGTGGTTGGTTTAATAGTACAATCTTAAACTAAGTCAAGTCAGCCATACTTCAGACTAAATGTTTAAAAGTTATAAAGTTATGAATGAAATTTAAAGATATTTGTCTTTTCTGCCACCTTAGTGATTTTAAGTAGGAGAAATTTTGGGCTGCAAATATGAATCAGCCTCATATTGTCACACTTGGACATTAACAATGAACTATATTGTTAGATTTTCAACAGCCGCTCTACCACGATCACAGCAACCCCCTTGAGAGATAAATATATACACACTTTTAAAAAATTAAAAATAATGTTTTCCATTTAAAATATATCTGGTTTAGACAGGGGTCTTTCACACTACACATTTATAACATTATAGTTCTTCTTTAGCAGCCATAGCAACTTCCTATGAAATCCTGGGGTTTGTAGTTTTGTCAAATTTTAGAGCTCTGTGGTAGAGAATCCGAAATGCCTCTCCCTAAACTGCAAAGGGGGAACCAGCATGATGTAGTGGTTTGAGCACTGGATTATAACTCTGGAGAATCTGGAGACATGAGTTCGAATCCCCACTCAGCAGTGGATGACCCTGGGCAAATCACACTCTCTCAGCCACAGCAACAACAGACTTCAAACCCCAGGATTCCGTAGGATGCCACCGTTGTCGCTAAAGTGGAATCACAGCGCTATAATTGTATAGAGTGAAAGCTTCCCATAGGCAAGAATCGAGCTGCTGCTTCCAACATCAAGCCAGCTAGAGGGTCCTACCGTTTTCTAAGCATAGCAATCAGGTTCAGAAATAAAATATTTTGCAAGGCAGTCCCGTCTGTTCAGAAGTAAGGGTCACTGAGTTCAATAGGGCTCACTCTCAGATAAGTAGGCGCAGCACCGCAGCCTAGCCCTAGAGAAACTAGGAATTTTAGTTTCTCAGCTTTTAGATTGGTCATCATCTTTGTGCCAAAGGCGGCTTCTTATACCACGGTAGCAGTCAACGTTGTCTCTCTACCACTCCCTACCTCTATGCGTCAGCTATTATCAGATGGTTCTGTTTGGGGGGGGTTTCTTCGCTCTTAAGTGGTAGAAAACACAATAAAAAAGGAGTTCTGTTAAAAGATGACCTCTTTTCAACAGACAGGCGAGTAACTTAATTTTCTTTGTCTATCTCTTTGGTTTTCAAAGGAAAATAGAAGATAGAAGTGCGTTCGAACATTCCGACCTCCCCTGCCTTCATGATAACAATGGTATAATCAAATCTTGTAGGAGTGCCTTTGCCTTGCTCTTTCGGCGAGGCGGCTGCGTGCTCCCTCCAAGTGTAAGTGTGGTGGGCGTATTTTATTTGGGGCGGGATCCTCGGACGTAAGTGCTGTGGATATCCATGGAACTTACTTCGAAGTAAGCTTAAACGTCAAGGTTATCTGCTTGGTTAGGACCAAGACTCCAGATCAGTTCAGTTGAATGTGGCTCATGGCCAAATAAAGGAGGAAGAGGATCGGGCCCTACATATTTCTGGAACTGTAGCTGGTAGCTTCATCTTGGGCATATTTAGTCAAGGGTGTAAGCTTATGGTATTCTTACGTGCAATCGTCGGCTTACACTCAAGACAACCCCATGCCAGTGAACAGTCCTGCTGAGGTCTTGCAAAATCAAAGCTCTGGCTTCCCTGATTAAGTTTATCTACCAGACACTACACTGTTATTGTGCTATTATCCCACTTTCAACTTCCTGTGGAATTCTGGGGTTTGTAGTGTAGAGAGACCAAAGAGCTCTCCGGCTGAGAATTCTAAATGCCCCTCTCTAAACTGCAATTTGGAAGGGCAGCCCTGAAGGAACTTAACAAGATCCAGAAGTGTAACGCTGTCTCATTTGAATGCCAAAATCAGAATTGTCCATGCCGTCGTATCTCCAGCTTCAATGTATGGTTGCAAAGTCTGGACAGTGAAGAAGGCGGATAGGAAGGGGATCAATTCCTTTGAGATGCAGAGCTGGCAGAGGGTTCTGTGGATACCCTGGACTGCCAAAAGGACCATTAAATGGATCCTAGAGCAAATCAAGCCTGAGCTCCCCTTGGAAACCAAGATGGTTAAACTGAGACTGTCATACTTTGGACCTAGCATGAGAAGACATGACTCACTAGAAAAGGCAGTATTGCCTTGCAAGGTGGAAGGGAAGGTAGTAAGAAACCAGGAAGACCACATTGTAGCTGGTTAGACTCAGTCAAGGAGTTTTAATAAATCTGAAGCTGAGACTTCTGGTGAGGGATCGAAGGCGGGTGGATGCTCCCTTCATCTCTAGCGAAGAGAGGGGAATCCCCCAAGATGAAAACACTGGTGGAAGAGGGATTGGGATATAGCGGGGAGTCATCAAGATTGTCCACATAGCCTCTGGACTGCACAACTTGCAACTCTCTCTGTGATGAGGAGTCAGGCCATGCCTACCATAAAGAACCCACAGAAGAACACAGACACAGACCCATGTTTAAGGGGTCACCCTGAGGCCCAGAAAGCCAATCTGGAAAGGGACTCATTGGGGGAATAAGGGAAGGGTGAGTGGCAGGATTCCAAATGTTGGCTCTGTGGCTCTGGCGCCTGGCAAGGGGATCTGTCTATTTCCCTTCCGTATGGCAATGGAAAGAAATTTGTTTACCATCAAAACTAGTCTGAATCCTTCTCCCAGTGCTGGAGATATGGTTGAGTGCTAAGAGAGTTGTGGATGTAGCAGATCCATATCCTTGCTGTCTCTCACTGCTTAATAAAATCATATAACAATGAAATATAAATAAAAAAAGTGTGACAAAAACTCTCAGCAACATCCCAAAATGAATTAAAGATTTCTAAACTGTTTAAAATTCCCGAGCAAATTAAAACGTCTTCATATATTAGCAAAGAGACCACAAATTATGTGCCCAAAAACTTATTTGGGAAGAGAATTCTAAAGCTGGAATGACTCAAGAGAAAAATATTTTTCTCCTGATAACAACCCACCCACTTCACCTCAAATGAGAGCTTCTGAGAGTTATGCCAGTGCGAATGTGGGAGGATGCAACTCTTGAGGTAACCAGATCCCAAACTTAATTGAGCTTTATTGGTCAAACTCATAGTCATCAGTCTCAGCTAGGGAGGTACTGGAATCAAATGGAAATGGCAGAGCATTGACATACTATTAATTTGCCCTATGCCAGTTAATCTTACAACTCTGTTAGGAACTAAATGCAGCACTGAGACCATTTCAAAACCACCCCTATGTACAGTACATTTCAGTAGCTCAAGTAGAAGCTTAGTAGAGCATGGGTATGTGAAGCATGGCTATTTCTGTTCAGATAGACATGTACTTAGTATATCAGGGGAAACTGATGAAGATGATCTGTGCCACAGGAACCTAGAGGTTTCTGACTTCAAGTGTTTCATGCTGCAATTTATTACTTTGTTTCAGAGCCTTGGCACAAACATGGTCATGCATTTTAGTTTAATTTGGAATTGCTATGAAGGCTTTAAAGTAGAGGATGGGCAACTTCTTTGCGACTCGGCTGTATGGGTGTCTTCATAGTCCCTATGGGACATCCACTCTCTCTCCACTGTTGCTTGACTCATGACAGCACTGGAACTGCCAATGAAATAGGTGGCCACCGCAGTGGGGTTCCACTGAAAAAGAAGCACATTCAAAGAAGAGGTTTTGCAGGAGAGAGACAGAAAAAGCCTTACACTACATTTTGGAGTGAGCACAGCTCAACAACCTGGCTATGGTCATGGTGATGCCATTGGTTTGGCAATAGCAGGAAGGCATGTAAATCTTCCAAAAACAGCCAGAGAGGCCACATGTAGTCTTCAAAAGAACTGAATACATCTACCAGCTAATGACCATATAAAGTTGCTGTATCCCACATGGCATAAAATTAACACTCAGTTCTCCTTTAGTAAATTCTGCTTTTTGTTATATAACAAATATGGCACAATAGAATTTGCAGTGACACATACAGCATAATCATTTGTGTGCTGATTATATTCTTTTATAAATCCCACTGAAAGAAGTAGGACTTCTGAATAAATAACGCTTCTGAATGGTTGTAATATAAGTCTGAGTATATTTATTTTTAATGATTTTGTTAATACATTCGAAAGGAGCATATTCTTCATACCATTCTTTCTATTTTTTTGCTTTCTGTTCTTTGTTTCCCCTGCTTTTGTAAGCGGGATGCAATTTTATGTATGGATATTAGGTTTCTCATACAATCTGATGTTGCAACACCAATGAATGTTATTATAAGAAACATTATACTGAAGAAAGATCATCCTTTTTTATTCAGATCCTGTGAGACTTGAAAAGTATGTAATAATATTGGATTACCTGTGTAAATTTTATACTATTTAAATGAGAACAGAGATTATGTACAACTTAGTTCTTCTTGTAATTCATTTTTATTAATGTGATTTGAGATGGTCTCTTCAAGAAAAAGTACCCTAAAATGAAAATCCTGTTATAAATTAGAAAGTTACGGCATGATCCAGTCAAAGTCAAGCAATTTTAAGCCCCACTGATTTTAATAGGAGCAATTCAAGCACATGCTTAACATAACATATAATTAACAAATGCATTTGCTAGCACAGGATATGGTGTTAGCCCAATTGCTTAGATGGCTTGAAAAGAGGATTAGATAAATTCCTAAGTGACAAGTTTATCAATTAGCCTTTTTAACTAAATGGATCTTCTTTGTCCAGAAGCAGTATATTTCTGAAGTGTGGTTGTTAAGAAGCTGCAAACCACTTTTACCTTCATGCCTTGTTTGAAGCCATCTGGCTGGCTGTGGTTAGAACCAAGATGCTGGACTTTTTACTTCATTCAGCAAGACTTTTCTTGCATTGTGTCCCATGTTGAAATGAGGGACACTTTCTGGATTTGTACATAATCAATATTTTCCCTTTTCTAGGTGTTTTTGATATGTCAGATATACCCCCAGGAGACAGCACATCTCAAGACATTTTACCTTTGACAGTCACTGATGAAGGATCTAAACGAAGAAACTGGGGTGTCCTGCTCACGGGTGTTATTGGTGGGACAGTAGTAGCCCTTTACTCTGTTGCCACCCCATTTGTTGCTCCAGCACTGAGAAAATATTGCCTGCCATTTGTGCCAGCCACTTCAAAGCAGATTGAAAATGTCCTGAACATGTTAAAGGGTAGAAATGGTTCCCTGGTTGACATTGGAAGTGGAGATGGACGCATTGTAAGTTTAAAAGCTTGAAGTTCAACAGTTTTTTATGGAAAGCACAGCAAAGCCAGGCAAGCGTATGTTGGTTTATGTAGTACTAATCTTAGAACGGTTTGTCCATTTTACTCAAGACAAGAACCTAGCAAATAAACACACAGCCTCAGAACTTGGAAAAGTTGCTACAGCTCCAAGAATTTTCCAGTCAATGACTGCCTTTTAGAGACATAGAAAATTGGTCCATCTAGCTAAGGGCCTTTTCACATCACAAAATCAGAGTGCTGTGATTCTACTTTAACTGCCCTGGCAACATCCTCTGGAATCCTGGGATTTGCAATTTAGGAAGGAAGGTATAGAATTCAAACTTCCTCCTGAAACCCCAGGATTACATAGGATGACACCATGGCAGTTAAAGTGGAATCAAAGTGCTGTAACTGTGTGGTATGAAAAGAATCTATGTCTTTCCCATTTTTGCAGATTTGTGATTATTTCCCAACCCAGCTACCTGGGTCCTTTAACTAAAGGCACTGGTAAATGACTGCAGTGCATGCAAACAATATACTCTGCCTCCAAGCAATGTAGATAGCAACTCAGATATTTTCCTCTAATTACCTTTAAATCTGCTGTTCAACTGGATGAGGAAACGTGTGACTTTTCCTAGCCATTCAAGTCACCAGTGACCCACAGTCATTTGTCCTTATTCCTTTACTTCTTGTTGCTATAGCAATTAGGGCTCTGTGTCTTAAGCTGTAGTCCATGACCAAAGACATAAGAGGACTAAGGAAGAGATGGTTCCCTGGTTTTGCTGTCGTATATCTTCATTTCATTATACAACAGGAGTATGGGCAAATGGAACAAGAGGGGAAGAGGGGAAGAGATTGCAGTTCCATCTTATTGTACAACTGCAAGCAGGTGAGCAGGACAGTTCTTTGTGTTAGGTCTGTGTAATCCTATTATCAGATTGGTCCAAATTATTTTTTTCATACCGCCTGTTTACAGGCAGTAATAAAGTTTGTAAATTAAAAAGCTGTGATTCCACTTTAACTGCCATGGTGACATTCTCTGGAATCATGAAGTTTGCAATTATTAATAGATTCAGGCAGGCGAGTGGGCTGGCAGCATAGAGAGAGGTTGCTCCATTCTACCTCTACCCCCCCCCAGGGTAGATTCTGTGCTAGATATATAGGAGTGCCTCTTCGTCTGGGTCCAAGAACAAATGCAGCAGGGTAGCAGAACAGGGAGATAGTAATCCATCTGTTTTCTGACAGCTTGCTTGGCCTGAGTGGCTCATAGCCTATGTGTTTCCTCTTGGCTTTTGTTGCCTGTAGCCAGCATGAAAATGCAGGGTATCAGACTCCTAGCAACCTAGGGCTTGCTTTCTGGTTGCAGAACTTTCTAAATATCTTAAAGGTACTAGATCCTGTCTGATCTTGGATGGGAGACCACCAATGACTGCCAGGTGCTGTAGTAGGCTATATTTCAGAGGAAGAATCTGGCAAAAACACCTCTGCTTCTTCCTAGCCTAAGAAAACCCTATGAAAAGTTAATAGGGTTGCCATAAGTGAACAGACAACTTGAAAGTATACACACACACATTTTGTGGTCTTCTTTAAAAGGCAGTACTAGTACCGCAAAGTGCAGAGAGCTTGCAGTTTGCAATACTATAATAAGCTAAAATGCATGAGAATAAAGTGCTTTCTATCAACAAAGAGGCAGACTCATCAAAGTGAATTGCTAAAGCTATTTCTTGGCTAACTACAAAAACCTGTTGTTTAGCAATTAAATCAACAATTGCTTGAACAACTGAAAAACATTCCTTTTATGGCTACAATCTTGTGCCATTGTATTGGGCCGTCAGCCCCAAAAAACTCATTATATTTGCTTGTGAACCTGTTGCATGCTTGCCTTATTTAAAATTATTTTCCATATTTTTATGACTTACTCTGTTTTGATAGGGAATGTCTCAGAGAATCTTTTTTCTGCTATTGCAAAAAACATATTGATTTGTCATTATGCAGGTAATAGCAGCTGCAAAAGTGGGATTTAAAGCTGTGGGCTATGAATTAAATCCTTGGTTAGTATGGTATTCCAGGTACCGTGCTTGGAGAGAAGGAGTTCATCAAGATGCCAGATTTTACATTTCAGACTTATGGAAGGTACAGATATATGAACATTTACAAATGGTAAATGATGCAAATAAAAAAAATAACAACAGTGAAATAGAAAAATGGCCAAAAGCGAAACCAATGCAATATTGAGTGTGGCTTTTAACAGTTTTAAAATGCTTCCAGGTTATATTAAGACTCCAATGGAAGCTCAATTGAATTATCGGACTATTCTTAGAAAGTATAGGGTACGTGTTTTTTTTTCAATTAAATTAAATTCAAACCAAAGTGAAAATGACAATTTTCTTTTTTCCCTTCCTGCATCATGTCTATCTTGTGGTTGAACTAAACATGACACCTTTCACACAATTAGCAATGCTCATTTTGTCTAGTCACAAACCAGGGTCAGAAGTGTTACAGGCTTTTCTTCCCCGACCCTGTGATCCTGATTCAGATACAGTTGTACAGTTGTTCCTTGTACAGGAAGAAAAGCTTCCATTGATGCTAAAGGGAGAGTAGTTTTTTTTCTTTCTTTCCTCAATCCAGGTGAGTAGTGTGGATCTTATTCAGAATGAGACCACATACCCCGAGAAAGGATTAAAGAAGCCCCATTCTTGCCACCTAACATTAGAGCCTTGATCTGAATCTGATACAAATCTATGCTTGAAAAAAAAAGCAGCTTCATGTTGCTGGATTTATAATTGATGTCATATTTACTTTGGCCCTGATTCAGATTGTACACTTCTAGTCAGGGTTTGATTTTAACAATGTACAACCTCGCATTCGGTCCATGCCAGTCTTGCTGCCTTCAGATTTATATCTTGTTACTTTCATTTAAGAGGCATCTTTAATTTCTTTTTGTTAATGATAGTACAACTCATTAGTTCATTACTTCTCACATTAACTCTTGAAATATTCTTCTGCATGATCGCCTCTTTCAAACTTCCCTTTCTCTTCAGTAATAATCTTTGCTAAACCTGCTGTGCTCATCAATATGATCATGGTACTCCTTTTTTCTACGGAATTGTTTCTTCATTTCATGTTCTGTAACAATTATGCTGTTGTTGCTGTAATAACAAGAAATGATTATATGTTTTAAATGTTGAATTTAAAAGGTCTTGTATTCTCCGATATGAAGAATAGGTGGTCATTTGATATTATTTCATTAGTAAATTACTTGGTATCTGTCTTCTAAGAAAGAAAGTTTTATGCCATTTCCGCACTAGCCTGTTATAGCGCTATGATTCCATTTCAACATCCTATGGAATCCTGCGGTTTGCACCTTCGGGAGGGGCCAGTGGGAATCATAGCGCTATAACAGGCTAGTGTGGAAATGGCCTTAGTATAGTATAGTGTACTAGTACAGTAACTATTATTTTAAACTGATGGCTCCCAATCAAAAAGAGAGCTCTGAGCCAGAACTAGGGGGCAGGGATCTTAGTGACAATACTTGCAATCATAAGACAGGAAGTGGATGAAAAAAAGAAAAGGCTTCATGTAATTCTTTGCAGATTTGCTAGTCCTTATGGAATATAGATCTCTAGTAAGTACAGTTTCCATACTTGTGTACAAACATGGGCTGTGTATAGTGGTATATTTATATTAAGTGAATGCTTACGATTGCCTTTTTCTTAAAAAAACAGGTCAGTTTTTCCCAGTACACCAATGTTGTTATATTTGGAGTACCTCAAATGGTAAGTTCCCATTTATCTAATGACAACTTTAGCTAGAGTGTTAATCTATAGACATCTCTGAACTCCTTGATAATGCATAGGGTTGTCTGTCTATTATTCATACTGAGCACATCTATTATTTTTAACTCTTGTCACTTTACTAAGTTCTCTTTTTCCTCTGCCATTGCTGTGTAGTCTTCCAAAGCCCTTTGTTCCATCTCAACCTTCCACTGTTCTCAGTTGTGTCTTCCCAGTCATTTTTGGCACGTGTGTTCTACTGTACGTGGTCTCCAGCCTTCCACTCACATCATTTTGCAATCCCTGCATCCTCTCTTCCAGCTATTGGGTGGTTAACATTTCACGCGACCATGTAATCTTCCTAATTTGTATTCTAGTAGTGAAAGAATCACTTGAGAGAACACCATGTTCACTATACCATCTGAAGGGTTTTTTTAAAAATTGTTTTCTTTACAGATGCTGCCACTGGAGAAAAAACTTGAGGAAGAACTTGAGCTAGATGCCAGGGTCATTGCCTGTCGTTTTTCTTTTCCCCATTGGAAGCCAACTCATAGTTTTGGAGAGGGCATAGACACTGTTTGGGCATATGATTCAGAATCTTTCAAAATGAAAAAAGAAAATGATACAGTTAACACCAAATGCATTCTTGCTCATTAGTTCAAATTCCAAAGGATTTATTCTGATGGCTTTGAATGCTAAATGTGGGTGGTTTTTAGATCACATGTCGAGGGATCATTTCAGAAAGCAAAGAACGGGCTTGTTTTGTTTTGTTTTTGTCTGGAAACATTTCTTGTATCTAGTCCTCTTTAAAGATCAAGCCAAATTTCAGGCATGAACAGTGTATATAAAGGTGTCCCCACCCATCTGTCAGCACTTCCCATAGTCCAACAATGTACAGTGTTACCTGCCCCATGATCTTTGGACTGCATGGAATATGCATTGCACTGGAACAGTAAATTACAGAATAGTGATTTACCCATTTTAAAATAAATTAGCAAAATTCATTCACAACAATATGAATATTTAATAAAATATTTAACAAATGATAAGATGTAATGAAGTTTTATTGAAGACTGGGCTTTGTGATAATAGCTAGCCTTTCTCATTTAGCCTTCACTAATAGAAGACAGAATCTTATGCACATTTACAATGAAGCCAGTCTCTTCATCCTTGTTCAATACTGCACATGTCTTTCCTCTTCAGTTCAAGTTTCCTTTGTTTTAACAAGACTCAGTATTACTGAAATATATAGTAGAAGAAAAGACCTCTTATCTTCTTTGGTGCAGGTCCGTGGGAAGAAAATGCCTGGTGTATAACAACTAAAGACATACATTGGAGGCAAGGGGCATAAGCCCCAACACAGTGGCCTCTTCACTTTTGTGAGGGTTCGGGTTGCAGGACACTAGTGAAAGTGGAAAAACTGCTAATAACTCCCATGCAATCACATTCCCATTCCCTTGCCTTTTGCACATTGGGGCCAGAAGCAAGGGAATGGGACTGGGAGCTCTAGAGGGGAGAATGAAGGCTCACATGAGCCTTCCCCCACATTCCCTTTCCTATTACCTCAGTGTGAGTTCTCATCACTGGGACCAGAGGCAAGGGAATAGGAGAGGCAGCTCTGGAGGGGAGAACAAAGGCTCGCACCAGCTTCCCTCCCACCATTCCCTTGCCTTGGCATGAGTTCTCAGGCTTGCACAAAATGTGAGATGAACGTCCACAATGAGCCAGCTGCATGTGTGAGCAACCAGCAGCCAATCATCTATATAAGGAAACAGGACAACACTTTGCTGTCAAGCAAAGCTGCTGCCACCACCACCACACACTTGGTGAACACATGTGGAGCAATGCAAAGGCCAAAGGGTAGGACACGGAAACAGTATGTCCTTCTTCCCACAGCAAAGCATCTGTGGGACTGTCTAATCACAATGTGAAAATAAGCATCTTTGAAGTCCAAGATGGCAAACCAAACATCCTTCTTCAAGTGGAGGGGGGAGGATGGAGCTGAGAGTGACCACAGTGGGCCCTCAGTTTCCGCTAGGGTTTGGTTTCAGGATCCCCTATGGATACCAAAAACTCATGGATGCTTAAGTCCCGTTATATACAGTTCTGTAGTAAAATGGCATCCTTTATATAAATGGCAAAATCAAAGTTTGCTTTTTGGATTTTTTCAAGATGTCGTTGGTTGAATACATGGATATAGAATCCATGGACGTGGAGAGTTGACTGCATTTTGAAGTGTCTTTGTTGCATGTAGAAGTTGATGCCTCAAAGGTCCAGAATGGAGTGTAGTGTTCCGTCCCTCTTGGACATAATGAAGCAGCAGGAGAAGAAACCCCAATGCAAAAGGGAGAGAGAGGGACAGACTTGGTGGCTCCTTTGAGTAGGAGGGACTTGACCTCTTTCAATGTGGGTGAGGGAGGAGTAATGCAGAGAACACCTATGGGCAGGTGTTTTCCAGAATTCTATCATGTACCCCCTCCTGATGTCCAAAATCAACAAGTCCGAGGTGATGGAGGCTGAGCATGAGGGTATTTGCTGAACCTATCACAGAAAGTCAGAGTGGTGATAGAAGTGATGTTGACAACAAATCAATCGTTCTGAAAGAAATCAAAGGTGCCATTTGTTGGAGTCCTGAAGCCTTTTCATAAACTGGATGGGACTATACCAAGCAGTAGATGAAGGCCTCCTGGACACAGAGCCCTGAAGAGGAGTCTGCTTCTGCTGTCAATTTCTGCTTGGATCATATTGATATCTAGTCCCATTTGTTGTGCAGCCAGCCAATGCAACTCCATTTGCAACATTGCAGTGGCCCATCTATTCTTATCAAGGAGCTTATCAAGGAAAGGTAGAAGCTTTTCCCATAAAAGCTGCCGATAAACTCCCATGCAGGCACTGTAATTTGATATAAAGAACAGCAGGGCTGAGGTCAAGTAGATCTTGACCCCATAGAGTTGAGTTTCTTCCTTTTTTTTTTTCTTTGTCTGCAGGGGTTGAGAGAAGTTTTTGTGACAACCTAGATTGGGCAGCATCCACAAGTATAGAATTAGACTTGGGGTGTTGCACAAACCACTCCAACCCAGCTTTCACAACTTTATACAACCCCTCAATCTTCTTTGAGGTGGATGGGATCAATGAGGGGGTTACCAATGACTTCCTGATCAACTGGAGAAGATAGGGAAGTAGACCCAGGAAGCCTGGACATAGTGCCTACCATTGGTACACTGGGTCTTGAACCACAAGCTCTGACTTGCTGCTCTTGCAAATTCAACATTCTGGCCATGCACAACATTTGGTATGCCAACAACCTAACGTTGTTGGTAGGTGCTGCGGGGTCATATTCCCTTACTAGAGCAGAAGGGGACACTATCATGACTGATGGCTCCAAAGATAAAAGAATCATTGAAACCAGAAGACTTCTCTAGTGAAATGTGTTTAGGTGGAATGAGATGGCTTTAAGTGGATTAACCATGGAGTCAGAATACCAGAGTGTTCTGTGGCAACTGATGGTAGCTGTGGAGCATGAAATGGAGAAGAATGAACTTCAGGCAGCAAAGATTGAACCCTATGAGATGAAGTTTGCCTTTCGGTGGCCAAGCGAGCCCAAGATGGAGGTTGGGATTGCCTCAATATCGAGACCATCAGATCTGGCCACTGAACCAATTCATGATGTTGACAAAAGGGGCAACATGGACCCTCTAGATTAGTGGTTCTTAACGTCTTCTTTACCAGGGACCCCCTTTAAACATCTTTTGTTTCCACAGAACCCAAAGACTTAACTTAAGATTTAAAACCCTAAAGTGCATCAAATATTTATTTGAAATTGCTCATCAAGGGTCTTCAGGTTGGGAGAGAAGAGAGAAATAAGTAAATGCACACTTCCTTGACACACTGGAGAAAGAGGGAAGACTTTTCTCCTGCTTCCTGCTTCTTTCTGCCAGTTTAAGACTGAAGTGGCTTACCCAGCCAGCCAGCCAGCCAGTATTTGCCTTTCGATCTTTCTTTCTCCCTCCCTCCCCTCTATTCCAGCCATCCAGTCTATCAGAAATGCTCAAACACCACCTTTTTTTTTTTTTGCTTTCTTCACTAGGAGGAGACAAGATCGAGATGGGCCAAGAAGGGAGGGAAAAAGACAAAAGGGGGGGTGAAGCCAAAAAGGGGGGTTGATAAAAGACCCCGAGCATGCCTCCACATTTCTGTACCTAAGTGCACTCACAATGATGTGTTGGTCCAACTTCCAGTGTGTTGCTGGGGGTTGGCACCAGCTGATGCAATGCCCTCTCTTCTCATTTGGCCTCACTCTGAGTGAGATCCTCAATGTAGCCTGGTGGTCAAAGTAGTGTGGTGGTTTCAAAGTAAAGGAGGGAGCAGTGGGGCCAAATGAGAAGGACACTGCTACTGTGCAGTTGGGGCGAGGGGTCACCATTTGCAAAATAAGCCGCCAGTCGATTTAGATGAAAGTGCGTGTGCTTAAGAATGAAAATGAGGAGACACTTTGGAGTCTTTTATAGAGTGGTTGCTTCAACTCCCTCCATTTTTGCCTTCAACTGCCCCCCTTCTGCCTTTTTGCCTTTTTCCTCCTCCCTCCTTTCTTTCCCTATTTCATTCTCCTCTCCTCCTGGTAAAGAAGGTAAAAGGAAAAAGCAGGGAGGGTTGAGTATTTCTGATAATACACTGGACTGCTTTCTGCTAGAACGGAGAGAAGGAAGAGAGCGAGAAGAAAGCCAAATGCTGACTGGCTGGCTGTCAGCTCCTCTGTCACTCAGCTGCTGTGCCCACCTCCTAACCTCAGCAGAGCAACCACATGACAGGCAACATGTAGGCCAAATCAGCCATACTACCTGCCTCTTTTTGTCTTAGTTCCTGCTGTGCTGCTACTCTTTTGTGAATAAGAGATGGCCTGAGTAGTCTTGGAGGCTATTGTGGACCTTTCCGTGAAGGCATCATGGACCCCTAGGGGTCCCCGGATCCCAGCTTAAGGACTACTGCTCTAGATGCCTAAAGTGTTGATTATAACAGTATACATATTAATAATAGTAGTCAGGTGATGACGACGGCTCAGGATATCCATATGGAGAGTCCATACCATAGAGGTGAGATTGTAAGTATGAGTTTTCCCACTCATGGTACTGATAAAGGTCACATTGATACCATTCAGCATATCATGAACAATAGTACTGAAGGCTCTGAGATTGAGATCAACTAGAGCTGGAGGTAGTTGAACCTGATCCTAGTAGAGTGATGATCCTGTAGTGATGGAACCCTCCTTGATGGTGATAGTACCAGTGGCACCCTCACTGATGGCAATCTGGGGAAGGAGCAGTTCTGCCTCCATGACCTGGAGAACTGGAAGGTGCCTAATGGTGAGGGGTAAAATCCATAACCTCCCTGTCCGAGGCTGCATGCACCACAATGGGTTGAGGTGACTTCTCCTGTAGAGCAACTGTAGGAGTACGTCCCCCTTGATTGGAGGAAGGATAGGACTCAGTCACAATTGGAACTGAGAGGTCTACTGTGTGCTGTTCCTGATGAGCTGGAGGCGGCGAAGCCTGGTCCAATGAACCTTGGGCACCACTTCAACAGAGACTGGCACCCCTAGTCTCCCCCTTTTTTTTCTTTTTGTGCTCCTTTTGGACAGGTTGCTGATGACCCATAGCGGTCTCAGATACCAGTTAGAGCACTCAGGTAAAAGGCACTCAGGACTGAGCGGCTGGTTTTAGTGCTGGCCATTCCAAAGAGCAACCTTTAGGGCTTAAGGATTTCTCCATCATAGAATGCCTCCCCGAGAAACCTGACGTGCTCAGTCCTGACAGGACGCGCAAAGTAGATTGCAGATGAGAGTGAACAGCAAAGACAGAAGCCATATAGAACAGCCTGTTTTCTGCAGCATGATCAGATGGTCTCAGTATGCTCTCCCAAAGGAGAGCTTTTCAGTGCGAAGCCCAATTTTGTTGCACTTGTAAGGTAAAGGCCTGGCAATGGGAGCAAGCACCAACCTTGTGCCCCTCACCAAGACAAAGGAGGGCTTCAAATGGCCATCTTTTCAGGTGTTTTTCCACAGCAGGAGCTGCAGCATTTGAAGTATGCTGAAAAAGCTATAAGACCCTACAGGCTCATGTGGTCAGCAAAAAGTGAACTGATGGGAGATCCAGAAAATAAAGGTAAATCCAGTCCAAGTCATAGCCAAATAAGCTGTCCAACCAAAAATACCAGGCCAAAAGGCAGAGGAGAAAGAGCAAGTCTGTAAATCCAATCCAAGTTGCAACAAAACCAATCAGAAATTAGCAAAACTTTCAAAAAGGTCCCTAACGTGTTGCTGCTGCTGCAGTGGACAAAAAGGAATTGAAGGTTTAGGCAGGAAACGTACTAGTAGAGCACACAGCAAGTGGGCAGTGCTACTGCCAAAACACATAATACACTGCTCTAGAAAGTTCCAAAACACACACTAAGGAGATACAGATAACCCCATTTGTGTCCGTCACAGTTACTGCAAAGAACTATAATTGTCTGCTGTGAAGGGGTCCATTTACTGGAGGGAATCACAATGTACAGAGAAAGGAAGTCTTGAAATGAGATTGAAACAGTACTGTTTGAAGCCTGTGAACCAAAATGAAAGAGAGGTGAAGTATTTACCAGCCTCCACACTCTTGAGTGCCTATTACTTGGCTCAGTATTTTGAGTGTGCATGATATAAAATGAATTGGTTGCATATATAATTTTGGGAGCTTGCAAGAATGGCCAGTTTTAGCTTTTTGGTCTGCACACAGATTATTTGTCTAAATGTATGTATATGTGTCTCCTCTGTTATTTTTTACATATCCTTCTTAGAAAAAAATGTATTGGTTTTACTGATGCTAGGAAAGAAGGTCCTAGCTTATACATAGGAATGTTTATTAGCAGGTGCTGTAGAGCTCCACAAATCTTTCTGAAGTAATTGCTTTTTTAATGAATAGTTTCATGG